>VZTH01004426.1:26115-44260 GCA_013397815.1 Aleadryas rufinucha
TATTTTATACATAAATATAAATATCCTGATATAGAAATTAATCTAGCCTTATATATAAATATATCCCTCCTTATATATAAATATAAATACCCTTATACGTAAATATATCCCTCCTTATATATAAATATAAATACTCTTATATATAAATATATATCTCCTAATATAAAAACATATATCTCCTTATATATAAATATAAATATCTTTAGATATATATCCTTATATATAAATATATCTCTCCTGATAAATAAATCTACACCTCCTTATATATAAAAATAAATATCCTTGTATATGAGTGCTGCTTTAACACTACTCTGTCTAAGAGTGCAGCTCATGGCCCCTGAAAATATTTATTTTGAGAGTTTTTGCCTATTTTTTTCATCATTTTCCTTTAATTCTCAATAAATACTGGAGTTCTGGAATTTGTCTGCATCTCACTCCCAGCAGAGTCTGTCCCAAACCATCACGTTGGTGTTTTCAGACACTCCTTGATTCCCTAAAAAATTCTGCTTTTTAAGTGCCTGAACAGAGAATTTCTCCCCATTTTGTGGTCCCATGCACGAAAGTGTCACTTTGGGGTGAGAGGGGATTTCAAAACCACTGAAAATTTGGTGGAAGATGTGGAAAAAAACCCGGAGTTAAAGCTCTGGAGATTCCTGATGTGGGAGCTGCTGGAAGTGAAGTGGAAAAAGATGCCAAGGAGCAAAAAAGGCAACAGACTCAGAATAACCTCCTCCTAAAGGAGAACTTCGGGGGGGCATCAAGGAAATGCACAAATACAAGACTGAAAAATATCCTACAAATGTGCTACAGGGTTAACAAATACCCTACAGATATCCTACAAACACACTGCAGTGTTCACAAATATCCTACAAATATCCAGTAACAAATATCCTACAAATATCCAGTAACAAATATCCTAAAAATGCACTGCAAGGATAACAAATATCCCACAAAAATCCATTAAAAAATATACCACAAATATGCTGAAAGGTTAATAAATATCCTGCAAATATCCAGTAAAAAATCCTACAAATACACTAAAAGGATAACAAATGTCCTACAAATATACTACAAGATTAACAAATATCCTACAAATACACAACAAGATTAACAAATATCCTACAAAAATCCAGTAAAAATATCCTACAAATGTACTACAAGGGTTACAAATATCCTACAAAAAATCCGGTAAAAAAGATCCTACAAATATCCTACAAGGATAACAAATATCCTACAAATATCCAGTAACAAATATCCTACAAATACACAAGGTTAACAAATATCCTACAACTATCCAGTAAAAAACCCTACAAATGCACTACAAAGTTAACGAATGTTCTGCAGCAATCCATCAACAAAGATCCTACAAATACTCCACAAGGATAACAAATATCCTACAAAAATCCAGTAAAAAATACCCTACAAATACTCCACAAGGATAACAAATATCCTATAAATATCCAGTAAAAAATATCCTAAAGATACACTACAGAGTTAACAAATATCCTACAAAATCCAGTTACAAATATCCTACAAATACACTACAAGGATAACAAACACCCTACAAATACACTACAGGGTTAACAAACATCCCATAAATATCCCATAACAAATATCCTACAAACACANCCAGCACAGCACTGGGGAGCCCCTTTGCCACCTGCAGTGTATCACAGCTTTATTTTATACATAAATATAAATATCCTGATATAGAAATTAATCTAGCCTTATATATAAATATATCCCTCCTTATATATAAATATAAATACCCTTATACGTAAATATATCCCTCCTTATATATAAATATAAATACTCTTATATATAAATATATATCTCCTAATATAAAAACATATATCTCCTTATATATAAATATAAATATCTTTAGATATATATCCTTATATATAAATATATCTCTCCTGATAAATAAATCTACACCTCCTTATATATAAAAATAAATATCCTTGTATATGAGTGCTGCTTTAACACTACTCTGTCTAAGAGTGCAGCTCATGGCCCCTGAAAATATTTATTTTGAGAGTTTTTGCCTATTTTTTTCATCATTTTCCTTTAATTCTCAATAAATACTGGAGTTCTGGAATTTGTCTGCATCTCACTCCCAGCAGAGTCTGTCCCAAACCATCACGTTGGTGTTTTCAGACACTCCTTGATTCCCTAAAAAATTCTGCTTTTTAAGTGCCTGAACAGAGAATTTCTCCCCATTTTGTGGTCCCATGCACGAAAGTGTCACTTTGGGGTGAGAGGGGATTTCAAAACCACTGAAAATTTGGTGGAAGATGTGGAAAAAAACCCGGAGTTAAAGCTCTGGAGATTCCTGATGTGGGAGCTGCTGGAAGTGAAGTGGAAAAAGATGCCAAGGAGCAAAAAAGGCAACAGACTCAGAATAACCTCCTCCTAAAGGAGAACTTCGGGGGGGCATCAAGGAAATGCACAAATACAAGACTGAAAAATATCCTACAAATGTGCTACAGGGTTAACAAATACCCTACAGATATCCTACAAACACACTGCAGTGTTCACAAATATCCTACAAATATCCAGTAACAAATATCCTACAAATATCCAGTAACAAATATCCTAAAAATGCACTGCAAGGATAACAAATATCCCACAAAAATCCATTAAAAAATATACCACAAATATGCTGAAAGGTTAATAAATATCCTGCAAATATCCAGTAAAAAATCCTACAAATACACTAAAAGGATAACAAATGTCCTACAAATATACTACAAGATTAACAAATATCCTACAAATACACAACAAGATTAACAAATATCCTACAAAAATCCAGTAAAAATATCCTACAAATGTACTACAAGGGTTACAAATATCCTACAAAAAATCCGGTAAAAAAGATCCTACAAATATCCTACAAGGATAACAAATATCCTACAAATATCCAGTAACAAATATCCTACAAATACACAAGGTTAACAAATATCCTACAACTATCCAGTAAAAAACCCTACAAATGCACTACAAAGTTAACGAATGTTCTGCAGCAATCCATCAACAAAGATCCTACAAATACTCCACAAGGATAACAAATATCCTACAAAAATCCAGTAAAAAATACCCTACAAATACTCCACAAGGATAACAAATATCCTATAAATATCCAGTAAAAAATATCCTAAAGATACACTACAGAGTTAACAAATATCCTACAAAATCCAGTTACAAATATCCTACAAATACACTACAAGGATAACAAACACCCTACAAATACACTACAGGGTTAACAAACATCCCATAAATATCCCATAACAAATATCCTACAAACACAGTACAAGGATAACAAATGTCCTGCAAATAGCCTGTAACCCTTGTAGGATAAATGTTCTTGTTAAGTAAATTATTAAAATTATCTTCGGTATAAATCATTAATTTCGTCTGTGCAGCTGCTGCGAGATTTTTAATTTATATTTGAAGTCTTACCCAAGCCAAGCCTAAGCTGCTTTTTTCTGCTTTTCTCTGTTTTAGACAAAGTTTTTTAACGTGGATATTTCCAAAAATCACCCGAACTCCTGGAATTTTTCAGTGCTGACCAAATTTTCCAAATTATTTACTCCTGTTCTGAGGAAATGATGGAATCTGCGGTTACAGTCATTGCAAAACCAGGGATACAGGGATATTTTTCCTGGATATCTGCAGCATGAGAGGAAGGGAAAAGTCTCAATTAAAGTCAGGAACAATTATCCTACAAGAATATCCCACAAAGATATTTGTTCCTGACTTTAACTGGGATTTTTGCCTCCCTCTCATCCATTTCTGGATGCCTGGAAGGTTCAGCAGTGTCCTGATGGATTTTGTGGAATGGCACAAGGACAGGGTTGGGACATCAGGTCATGGATGGAGACCTGGACTTGTGCAGGGCTCTGTCTGAATCCCAAACAAATCCCAGGCTGGATGAATCCTGCCCTGTGTCCCAATGGAGCATCCATGGGGTGGAAAACCCCCAGGGACGAAGGGTTGGGGGTGCACAGACGCTTTCCTCTGTGAAAAGCCTCAATTCCCGATAAATCTCTCATTTGCTCCCATAAATCCCTGCCTCAGAGCCTCTCCTGCCCTGCTCCCGTCCCAGGAACATGGAGACACCTCAGTCCTGGAATCTCTTTATCCTGGAGACAGTCTGTGCCAGGGATGGACAAATCTCAGTTCCACACAGCAAAACCCTCACCAATTTCCCTCTCAAAGCTGGGCCAGCCTGGATCTTGGGAATGGGACAGGAGAGGCTCTCAAAGGAGGAGTAATTGGGGAATTTGATGGATAGTGGAGTTTAGAGAGGATGTTGCTCCCTGATTTTGAAATGTTGGCACTTCCTGCAGGTTTTCCCTTTGCTGCAGCTTGAGTTGTTAAAAGCCCAGTGTTTACAAGGAATTCTCTCATTTATTGTTTATATAAAACAATGTGGAGCTCACAGTGCCCCGGAGTGCAAAGCAGGAGGTGCCAGTCATACTTTTAATTGCAGGAAAACCAAAAATAAATGGGGGGGGAGGGGGGTTGAAGACCTTGCTCAAGGTCACGTGGAAGAGAGAGAGCTAAATCCAAGTATTTGAGTCATCTCGGAATCCTGGAATGGTTTGGGTGGGAAGGGGCTTAAATCCCATCCAGTGCCACCCAGGGGCACGTTCCACTGTCCCAGGCTGCTCCATCCTGGCCTTGGACACTTCCAGGGATCCAGGGGTAGCCACAGCTTCTCTGGAAATTCCATCCCAACCCCTCACCAACCCTCCAGGAGAGAATTTTTTCCCAATATCTCACCTAAACACAAACTCTTCCAGTTCAAGCCATTCCCCCTTATCCTATCACTCCATTCCCCTGTAAAAATCCAGGCTGGACCCTTCTAGTAAATCCTATTTTATCTCCAGAGGAAACTCAACCTGATAAAAGATGTGGAGCTGAGATGCTCCTGTAAGAACCTCTGCAGCCATAAAAGAGGTGAAACTTCCCCCAAAACTCTCGGAGCATTCAGTGCAAGTACCAGGGGCCAAATCCAGGAGGAATAATAATGGAGTCAAGGATAAAGGGACAAAGTGAGTCAATCCCATCATTATGCAGGGATAATATTTCTTACTGTCCAAAGAGAATATTAAGCTACTGCCTAGGAAGGAGAAAAAAAAAAAAAGGAATAAGCAGAAAAAGTTATTAAGGAATGATAATGGAGGAAAGAGAATATCATGTTGATTCTCCCAACAGCTATGAATGAATAAAGATACACTGCCTGCGATAAAAAATCACATTTCTCTGGAGAGAATGGAAAAAAACCCCATCACTGCCAAACCCTGATCATTCTTTCAAATGCTGAGCACCAAAATAACCCCACCTGTTCAAGTTTGCTGCTGATAAGTCCTAATCAGACCCTTTGAGTCATAAAAACATTCCCAGATTTCGATCTGCTTGGAGAGGAGCAATAAATCACCAGGATGGGGCAGACGGCTCCACCGGCAGCGGTCCCAGAATTGCTCGTTTGGCACTTAAAAATAAAAGTGAGAACGACAAAGCTGCCGCATGTACGGGGGTTACGATACATCAAATATTTATAATGCATCAAATGTCGCTGCGTTCCACCCGTCAGCCACACAACAGTGGGAGCAGCTCCTTGGCAAAGGCTCTGGAACTGGAAAATCAAACAGTCTCTCAGCACCGGAGGAGTCGATTGGCTGTGCCAAAGAGTGAATTTTTAAAAACTAAACTAAAATCTGCGATTCTTTCAAGTTCTGCCTCCCTTCGAGGCGCATTTTGCATCTTCCTGCAGCTCAGGGAAGAGCTGGGCCGGGGACCCTCGAGCCAGGGGAGGTTTCATGGTGGAAACTACTGGAAATGAGCTGCCATGGAATTCTGGGCAATGAGAGCCATGGAATTTTGGGCAGCGAGAGCCATGGAATTCTGGGCAGCGGGACCTACAGAGTTCTGAGAAGTGGGAGCCATGGAATTCTAGGCAGTGGGAGCCACGGAATTCTGGGCAGCGGGAGCCAGGGAATTCTGGGCAGTGGGAGCTACAGAGTTCTGGGCAGTGAGGGTCACAGAATTCTGGGCAGTGGGAGCCTCAGAATTCTGGGCAGTGAGAGCCATGGAATTCTGGGCGGCGGGACCTACAGAGTTCTGAGAAGTGGGAGCCACAGAATTCTGGGCAGGGAGAGCCATGGAATTCTGGGCAGGGATAGCCATGGAATTCAGGGCAGGGAGAGCCACGGAATTCTGGGCAGTGGGAGCCATGGAATTCTGGGCTCCCTGGATTTGTGTGCTCTGGTGGGTCCCTGCAGGGATCAACAGCCAACAAGGAGTGGCCGGAGGGATGGGATGGATGTTGGGAAGCTCCTCATGGACGGTTTTCATTTCTCTGATACCATTTTGCGTGTATCTGATAAATTGCTTGATCCCTCTGATCCTCCAGAATTCCAGCGTAGTTCATTTTCAGGCTCCTGAGCTCATTTTCCCTCAGTTTTAGGATTTTCATGTTGGTTTTGGATCAGCACAACCTGGTTTGCAGTGTGCTGATGCGTGGGAATGAGGGAACAAAAGGAAGGGTTAACAGGGAAAGGTTTTGCTCTCAGGCTGCTGGAAGGATCGGGATGATTTTCAGGGAATGGGCGTTTTTAACCCTCCTTAGCCTGGTGTGTCAGCTCCTCTTCCACCCATCCACCAGATCTACATCCATTCTCCAGCCCAGTTACACCAGTAAAACCAGCCTGCATTTCCCATTTCCCAGTTAAGACTGGCAAATGTTTACCTGCACAATTTCCTCTCGGGCTAATTTTGTCTGGTTTTTTGTTTGGGTTTTTTTTTAAATAAAAATTTAGCATATAATTTCCATTAAAAGTATAGAAAGCTGATTTCCTTAGAAAATTTGGTATTTAAAGAAAGAAGGAGATGTTCACTGCAGGAAGAATGAGGCAGCTTGGTGGTTTTGGCTGAGTTTTAATTATTTTAATTTATATTTTTTAATTGAGTGTGTCCTGTGGATGGACATGCAGGGAAAAAATTGAGTGATTAAAAGGGAATGGCTTTAAAAAGTGGTTTTTAAAAGGGAATGGCTTAAAATTCCTCAACACCCCAGAGCTGCCTGCTTGGCCCAGCCTGTGGTAATTTGTGTTTTGAATTCCTCAAGGCTCAGAGGCAAAATTTGGTGGAGTTGGTGTTGTATTTGTGTCCAAGGTGCCCCAGAGACGGAGTTTCCTGGGAATCCAGGGACTCTCCCTGGATGGATCAGGGCTATTGGGGTGGGTGTTTAATTATGGTTGGGGTGGGTGTCTAATTAGGGTTGGGATAGGTGTTTAATTAGGGTCGGGTGTTTAATTAGGGTTCACCATCACGGGCAGAAGGACACCTTGGAGCTGTGAGGGTTTGCACAGGGCAGGAATCAGGCTGGGAATGACCTTTCCCCCTCCACCTGCAGAGAGATTAAACCACAGCAGATGCTTGGAGGAGAAATTGGGATCTCACCCAGCCTCAGCTGAGCATCTGGAACGTTCTCTCCCTGCAACCTGTTGGGAAGCAAATTTTAGGGAGTAATTCCTGCTGCTCCCTTCTGCTGTTTGCCACAGGCTTTTCCAGCCTTTCTGTTGGCAGTGTCCGGCTGGCTGGGTCTGACAGGGAGGGGCAGAACGGGGATCTTGGCTCCATCAGCAGGATCACAGTGATCTGGGGTGACACTGATGGATGCTGGAATGGCAGCCCTGGATCATGATGTTCCTGGGCCAGTGCACAGCAGAATGAGCTGAGTGTGGGCCAAGCTCTGAGCTCTCCATTCCTCATAGCAGTGACTGTTAGTGACCCCAGATTTCACGTTTTAGGGCACTGTTTGCCATGAAAACCCTGCTTTTGGGATCTTTTGGTGAAGAAGTTTGGGGCAGTTTCCAGGCCCGAGCTCTCAGGGATGGATCTCCGTGCTGGATGTCTAAATTGGGATTTCACCCTCCTGGTTATCTGGCACAGGCAGAGGGTTATTCTTGCTTTCAGGAATGAAGTAATCCTAAAGGTTAAGCCTGCGGGGTGTTCTCAAGCCTGCAAGAATTAATATGGTGACATTTAACTGCTATAAAAAAAAAAATCATTTTTTGCCTTCCCACACCCCCTCCCCTCCTTTTTTCCTTGGAAAAGCGCGTGAGGCATTTGTTTTGTAGCAGTGGTTGTTTAAAATAAATCAACAGCTCCCACCACAGTCCCTGTCACTGCCTGGGCTAATGCAGATGGATTGGGGCTGTCCCTGCTCCCCCGACCCCCCTGGCACATCCTGACTTTTCAACGGCCACTCCATCAACTTTTCCATGAGAAATTCTGTCCTGTGGAACACAGGGATGGGACCCTCAGCAGATGCCACTGGGAACTATCCACTGGGGGTGTCACAATTTGCAGTTTTCATTAATCTGGGGGTTTTTTTCCACCAGCTGAGCTCCCTCGTGCCTTGTGCTGGACTCTGGGGTCAGCCCGGTGGAGGGAAAGTGGATGTGGAGCCATGGATTTGTTGTGTTTCCTGAAGCCCAGGGTAGGATATAATCCGTGGCTGGGTTGGGGGTGTCCCTACATTGGTATCATTTTACTCCTTCAGTCAGAGCTGGAATTTGTTGGACAAAAATGACTTTTGACACATTTGGCTTCTTAAAAATGTCTTTATTGTGTTTATTTACCAATTTAGTGCAAGAAATGAGAGAATAATCCTGGTCTGGGGGCTTGGTCCAGTGAAATCTTTTCCCCTTGGCTCAGTTGGGTTTTGGATCATGATTTTTCTCCTTTTTCTCCTTTTTTTCATCCCTTTTTTTGCTCTCTTTTCTCTCCACTGAAACTAAGCCCACCTCTATTAATATCAGTTAGCCTCGCTGTAAAAATCAGCCCATTCATCAGAATAAATAACCCCTCTCTAAAATGATGGTCATAAAAAAGGGCTGAGTTAACACAAATTTTCCTGCCTTTTAAGGGAATGACCATTGCGGGACACCATAAAAACAGATCAATAATTTTTTGTTTCCCAGTGGTTTTCTCTTAAGATTAATATTTTTAACTTAAATATTGAGAACACACGGGCAAGTTATGATCCACTTGTGCAGTTTTGTACAGACAACAATTTTTCTGATATCAAAAGCTGATTGATTTTCCATTTAAATTAATCTCAAAGAGTCTCAATTTATGAAGTCAAGTGGACTTAAACAAGCTCTGGATACATAAGGGAGGAATTTGGGGGCATGATGGAGTTGCTTTGTTCTGTGGAACTCCAGATCAAAGATACAGGGAAAAGATCTGGGAAAGATCCAGCCCAAAAGATTTTATCAGGATTAATAACCTTGATAACAAAGAGGATGAAAATTTGGGATGGATCCCTCCTGACAGGGAGTTTGCAGGGTCTGTGTCAGCCCCTTCTTGGCAAATCTCTCCCTTGTTTTTGTACCCTTTATGATTTTATTTTAAATTGTCACCATTTATTTAATCTCATTGCCCGAAACCAATCCCCAGAGAGCGGCTCCTCCCGGCTCTGATCCGTTCTGTTGTTCATTCCTGTTTCCCAAAGCACCAGGGATGCTCAGGGATGTAAAACGAGGGATCCTTCAGCCCAAATCTTCTGAGCCATTTGCTGCAGACGCCGCCGCAGCCTGATGGCAGTGGCAGGATGGAGTGGCTCTGATAAAGCCCTTTTTTGACTGGATGGATTGGCCCTAAAAAAGCCCCTTTCAGACAGGATGGAGTGGCCCTGATAAAGCCCTTTTTTGACTGGATGGATTGGCCCTAAAAAAGCCCCTTTCAGACAGGATGGAGTGGCCCTGATAAAGCCCTTTTTTGACTGGATGGATTGGCCCTAAAAAAGCCCTTTCTTGACTGGTTGGATTGGCCCTAATAAAGCCCCTTTTGGACAGGATGGAGTGGCCCTAAAAATGCCCTTTTTTGACTGGATGGATTGGCCCTAAAAAAGCCCTTTTTTGACCAGATGGATTGGCCCTAATAAAGCTCCTTTTGGACAGGATGGAGTGGCCCTGATAAAGCCCTTTTTTGACTGGATGGATTGGCCCTAAAAAAGCCCATTTTTGACTGGTTGGATTGGCCCTAAAAATGCCCTTTTTTGACTGGATGGATTGGCCCTAAAAATGCCCTTTTTTGACTGGATAGAGTGGCCCTAATAAAGCCCCTTTTGACCAGATGGATTGGCCCTAATAAAGCCCCTTTTTTGTGCCAGTGGAGCTCGGCTGGACATGGACAGGGACCTGCAACCACTTCCATGGCTCAGAATTCCATGCTCTGGTCTCATCCATTCTGCTCTTGAGCTCCTCACCTGGAAACAGGGATGGGCTCGAGCTCTGAGCCCACAGAATCATCAGGAGCTGGGACAGCCCCTGTGTGGCTGCTGGGGTTGGGAATGTGTCCCTTGGCCTTCTGGAATGCCAGAGGAAACGGCCTCGAGTGTGCCAGGGTAGTGTGCAAATACTCACTTTACGCTGGATTTGGGGGAAAATTTCTTCATCCAAACAGCTTTCCAGCCCTGCCCAGGGGTGGAATCCCCATCCCTGGGGGGATTTAACAGTTGTGAGCCTGTGGCACTTGGAGACGTGGTCAGTGGTGGCCTGGCAGTGCTGCAGGATGGGTGGAGAGATGATCCTAAAGGCCTTTTCCAACCCAATCCATTCCATGATTTTATTCTGATTTTTCATAGACTCCATTACACCTCTGAGCAAGAACCTGCTCTGCCCTCAGTGTCCAAAGGTGACAGTTCCTGTTCTGAAGCCACAAAGCCCCATCTGATGATCCAGATGTGGCCAGTGGTTGTGCAAACTGAGCTTCTCCTGTTCCTGTTCTCCAAAAAATATTCCAAGAATGACCTGTGGCTGCAATATCAGCTGGATGGGAACGTTTTGCTCGGTTTGTCAGGGTTGATAAACGTGTGGGTTTCTAAGCAGTTTTTTCCCTGGAAGTTTTGTTTCATCCCACAGACGGGCAGAAAATAAAGCACTGAAGTGTCCCTGCCCATCACCCTGTTATCTGCCCTTGTTTTCCGAGGCACATTAATAAAAATTCAGGAAGGAATTTTTCAGTTTTCATACTTTATGCATTCAGGTGAATTTACTCTTCAAAAAATGGGAGGATTTGGGGGTGGGGGAGATGTTTGCCAGGGAATGTGTTGGATCAAAGGAAAACTGGAGCACTTGCCCTTAGCAGAGGCAAAAAGGAATTTTCTCTTCCAGGTATTTTTGATGGCCAGGGAGCTTCAGCCCCCAGCTCAGCCACCTCCCCCTACACCAGGGGTTCTTTCATTCCCCATTTGCTAAAAAATGGCAACTCTGACAAATCCGCTTTTATGGGAGGTTTGTGCTTAACAGATTTTTTTTTTTCCTGTATTAATTTTCCCTTCTAAAAGCAGAGCATTATTTAAAGTGTCAGCCCCCAAAACTCCCATAAATAATGAGCTGGGAAGCAGGGAAGGCCACGGGCTTTAGCTGCTGTGAGAATTCCAGCATTTACTCAACTCCCAAAGTCCTAAACCAGCTCTTTCCCCAAAACATTTGCAACCAAACTGCTCCCTGCAGCACTCGTGGATTCAATGACAGAAATTGTTAGGAGTGCTGTAATATAATTTGTAAATTATGTTGATTTACTCGTTCCAAAGGCTTTTGAAGGAAATAGATTGTGTTCATTTTCTCCAACAAGCTGCACATTCAGAATAACCATTTAAATATATATGCAATTAAACTAATGATGTTTTAGAACATCCTAAATAACAACACAGCGCAAGGACAGCTGTCCACAGCCTCTATTTAGGTTTACATTTCTGAGGCACAGTTTGCTGGTTTAATTTTTTATAAATATTGGTCAAAATTATCCTTTTTGCTGTGTCTCCAAGAGCAGCAGCTGCCCCCAGCTCAGAACTGGCCATGAGAGGAGGAAAGGATGGAAATAAAAGAAAATAAAAACCGTTCAGGTGTAAAATTGGGGTAAATCTTGATGCATTCAGATGGTATAGAGACACTCCAGGGGAAAGGAGGATTAGGCTCTGGAATATCCAGTGTAATTGTGCAAACTGGTATTACAGAAAGGGCTTTTAATTGGGGATGCTCAACAGGATTTGAACAGTGCCAGGGCGTTGATCTGGGTGGGTTGGTTCTATCAAAGTCTTCTCAAAGGCTAAGGAAAGGAAACATTCCAGGACCTTTGCTGAGGTGTTTCCAGATGTTCACCTTCATGAACTCATTGAGTCATGGAATGGTTTGGGTTGGAAGGGGCTTAAAGCCCATCCAGTGCCACTCTTGCCATGGCAGGGACACCTCTCACCATCCCAGGTTGCTCCAGTCCCCATCCAAGCTGGCCTTGGACACTTCCAGGGATGGGATCCTTCTTTTCTCTCCAGTATTTTCCAGGAAGGGATTTTCCCCACAGTCCTTTTCTTTCCCTGCACTAAGTTCTTGATTGATTTTGTCTCCTCAGTAAATAAATCTCCAAGTAAAACTCACTTCCAGGTAACAGTTCCTGGTTTGAAGTCCCATCAACTCCCAACTCTTCGTCACCTCTTCATTTCAGTAATTACTGCCTCTGTTTGCCACGAGCCCTCCTGAGGTGCTTCCAAGTCTGTGCAGGAATCACCAACGGTCAGCTCATTAGGACAGGAGACCCCTCATTAACTGCGAGTATTAAATGAAACAGCTGAGTTGGTAACCAAACCACCAAAAGCACGGCCGCCTCTCCCTGGGACTGGGGACTTTGTCATCTCCTTCATGGATTAATTACATGGTCCATTATACTGAAATGTGGGGTTTGATATCGAAACCAGGTTTGTTCTGGAGTTTTTCTACTCTGCAGCTGCTTTAATGCCCTTTACCTTTCTGGGAACAAGCAGCAAATTGCAGATTTCTGAACCTGAAGGACGAATTTAGAGCAGTTTTGGATGTCTCTTATTTAAAATGAATTCAAGGATAAACATCCATGGAACAACCTGAGGAGGGGGAGGCCAGTGCAGCTCTGCCCTGCCATGACCCCTCCCTGGAGGCAGCCAAACAGACAGGAACAGACCCCAGCCCACCCTGCCCTGCATCACCCAGCACAATCCCCGTCCTCAGAAGGAATTCCACCTCTTTGGGCTCCACTCTCCTCCAGCCCTGTGGGTTTACAACTGTGATCCACCACTAACTCCTGATTTCAGACCCTTGAAAGCCTCTGGAACTGGGCTAAACTGGGGGAAAAAAAGCTCTTTGGCTCATGCCAAAACTGCTCTGGGGACTGAACTGAAAAGTTGTACATGAAAAATATTCAGGATTGCTTCAAAATCCACCCAAAACAAACAAAATTGATGGGATCAAAGGTGTTCTACAGCTTTAGGACAGCCAAGCTTGGATTGTTTGTGTGTTGGAATGGGGACAAAGCTGTGGCACGTCCAGGACATCCTGGCTGGGAGGTGAGATCCCATTTCCCCTCCCAGCTGGATCAGCAGCACCCGAGGGTGGGGCAGACACATCCAGAAGCTCAAGGAATTCTTGGACATCAGTGCTGGAGTCTCCTGCCTGGTGTCACGGAATGAACAGAGGGGATTTTCAGGCTAAAACACCCAGAATAAATTAATTAACTGGCTAAAGTAACACTAACGAGCCGTGCAAGTACCTTGATAAACTCAGCTCTGCTCCAGCACTGAAGGAAAACTCAGGTTTTGATGAGGGTGGTAACACATCAAATGACACTTCAAAGACAGGGATAAGGAGCAAGCACTTGGAAATGAGGGATGTGTTTATCTGCAGCAGCTGCCGAACAGGGGGAATGGGAAAATTCAATTTGTCCCATAATTATCTTTTGTACAAACAGGCAGTGGCCCTCCAGCCAGGCAGCTCCTAAAAAAACCTCTAATTATTGCATATAATAACTCCCAACATTAATCTTGGTTGTTGCTTGTACAAAAATTATAAATTACTGCACCAAATCATATTACTGCAAATATTAAAACTTACTCAGCATTTATTGGAACTTTGATTTTTTTTTTTTGCCTTGTAACTTTGCTTTAATTCTCTCCATATTTCACAACTCCAGCAATCACTGCAAGAGAGGTTTGAGAGTTTCAAAAATTCATTGCTGTGAGATTGGCCTCATATGGAAAAAGGAAACATCATGAAGCCAGGAATATTGGGAATATTTCCTGGATTTGGCCAACTCCAGGACTTCCTTCCTGCCCATGGGGTGTTCCTCAAGAGTTCTTTAGTTTAGAAATCAGCTGAATATTGAAGTTGTGTTTTTGAGCCCCCAAACCATTATCTCCCCTTCCTGCAGGAATTCTGGCTGGGGAATTTAATTCTGGGGAATTCTGGGAAATTTACACCTGATAATGCACTTGGGAGCTTTGCTGGGGCTGGACTGGGAAGGAGGAAGAATTATCACAGAATTCAGAGGGATCCACAAATATCATTGAAATCCAACTCAAGTTTTCTCAGTTATATTGGTCTGACATCCACAGGTGGAATTTTTGAGGCTTCTGTTCCAAACCTGGTGCACAAAGGCTTGAATGAGCTTTTATCACTTTTATTACTATATATGTCAGAGCTCGAGGTGCTTTGAACACTGGAACTTTTTGGGGTTTCAGATGTGCAGGAGGACTTGGGACCTTACAGGACCATCTTTAGGTGCCTGAAAATTCATGGAATTATGGAATCGTGGAATGGTTTGTGTTGGAAGGGATCTTAAATCCCCCCCAGTGCCACCCCTGCCATGGGCAGGGACCCCTCCCACTGTCCCAGGGTGCTCCAGCCTGGCCTTGGACACTCCCAGGGATCCAGGGGCAGCCACAGCTGCTCTGGGAATTCCATCCCGGCCCCTCCCCACCCTCACAGCCAGGAGTTCCTTCCCAGTATCCCACCTGTTTTGAAGCAGGAACGGAGACAGGCCAGGTAGCAGCTGAACCAAAAATATTGCACCCATTTTCAGAGCTTTTTCCAGAAATAAAGGAATCTTTTTTTTTTCCTTTTGCTGCTGTGCTGAAAAGCAGGAGAAGAGTTTGGGAATGCAGTCACTTAAGTCATGAAGAATTTAAAGTGTAAGACAATGTTCTTTTTTAGGCTATGCTGCTACAGAAGCAGAGTTTGGAAATTTTTCTCCAAGGTATTTATAGAATTCTCTCTATTCTCCCCTAAATAATCTCAGACACTTTTTTATTCCTGTCTAATTCTCGAGTTTTAAAGGTTCTTTGGGTGGGTTTTTGACATTTGATTTTTTGGGAGGTGCAAGGAATCTTTTGAATATTTTTCCACCTTAATGTGGAGGATTAAGCCAAGACATGAAGCCCTTGAGTCGCTGAACTGGGGTTGAGCCTGGGGACACAACCGAGGAGCCCCAACTTTCTTGGAGCTGGGAATTGGGTATCCCATAATAATCATCCTCTTCTGCATTCCCCCTGCCCCTTGCACTAGCTGTGGTTGTTTTTGCAGCAGATTTTTGCACTGTTTGATCACATTTTTCCAGCTGGGAATGTGGAGGGAGTGTTGTGGGTCCAGAGACTTTTCCAGGCGTGGAGCATCTCCCATGCACCCCGCACAGGTTCAGGCTCTGCCAGCTTCCCTTGGTTGCTGCTCTGCCTCCAGGGAGACTTTTCCTCCTCTAAACCATCCTGCAAAAGTAAAGGATTCAGGAATGTCCCATACCAGTGGAATTTTGGACCCGGAAGCAGCGTTATCCCAGTGGTGTGGAGCTCAGCAAGAGCTGATTTCCATTCTGTGCAGCTGCCTCAGAGTCCAGCCCAGCTTTGCTTTTAAAAAGCCTGATGATGGTTCCATTTAGAGGGTTTTTTTCCCCTGGATTGTCGATCATTAATTTATCACTCTGTCAATCATTAATTTATCACTCTGTCAAGGCGTAAGGAATTCCTGTCAGAACTGAACTCACAATGTCTGATTTTCCCAGCCCTCAGGACTCATCCTTATCTCCAAGTGGAATCATTCAGCTGCTTCAAAGCACCACATTTCCTCCTCTATTTAATGATAATCCTCTGCTTAAGGCAGAGGGGGTTTGGGTAAATATGGTCTGTTCCTCCCAGTACCAGATTTTGGTCCTACACTGTGGATGGAACAGCTGAATTCCCTGTGCTCGGCCCAGGTTATTTGAAATAACTCTGCCTGGGGATTTCTGGAGTCCAGAGCTCGGTGTGAGGCCCTGAATCCTACAGAAATCATTAGTTTAATAGTCACTGAAATCATTAATGAAATAATCTCTGAACTTGTTAATGTGTGTAACTGCAGGAGAGTCATTTTGACAGGAGAAGGGAATCCTTAGTGTCCCTGAACAGCAGAAACCCAGGGCTCTCTTAGAAAGATGCTCTGTACTTACATTTATTTATCATTTGTGTTGCATCACAGATTTCTGTGCTCTGGACTCAACCCCGAAAAATCCAGAGGCAAATTAATTCCCTTTGCATTCTGTGCTTAAAAAGGATGAGGCTGGTCCAGGATGTCCCAAAGGATGAGGATGCTCCAGTGTGTCCCAAAGGATGAGGCTGGTCCAGGATGTCCCAAAGGATGAGAATGGTCCAGGGTATCCCAAAGGCTGAGGCTGGTCCAGGATGTCCCAAAAGGATGAGGAAGCTCCTGAGTGCCCCAAAGGATCAGGATGGTCCAGGGTATCCCAAAGGCTGAGGCTGGTCCAGGATGTCCCAAAAGGATGAGGAAGCTCCTGAGTGCCCCAAAGGATCAGGATGGTCCAGGGTGTCCCAAAGGCTGAGGAAGCTCCAGGGTGTCCCAAAGGATGAGGAAGCTCCAGAGTGCCCCAAAGGATCAGGATGGTCCAGGGTATCCCAAAGGATCAGGAAGCTCCAGGGTATCTCAGAGGCTGAGGAAGCTCCAGAGTGTCCCAAAGTATCAGGATGGTCCAGAGTGTCCCAAAGGCTGAGGAAGCTCTAGGGTATCCCAAAGAATCAGGAAGCTCCAGGGTGTCCCAAAGGCTGAGGAAGCTCCAAAGGATGAGGATGGTCCAGGATGTCCCAAAGGATGGGGAAGCTCCAGGGTATCCCAAAGGATCAGGAAGCTCCGGGGTGTCCCAAAGGATGAGGAAGCTCCAGGGTGTCTCATTCCTGCGGCAGAGCTGCATTTTCTCCTCTCTGGAGTTGATCTCCCTCCATGAGAACTAAAATCCTCCGTGCTGCCCTGGGAGTGTTTAACACCATTTCTGCTTTTCCAGGAATCACTCGTTAAAGAGCAGCAAAGAGGGAGGGTCAGAAGTTTAAACTTTATTTGGAGCCATAACTCTTTCCCTGCAATCCCATATAACTCTTTCCCTGCAATCCCATATAACTTTATTCGTTTGGGTCAGTCCCTTCCCTGGATGTGGGAGCTGGATGCATCCGCACGCTCTTCGATGGGTTTTGCAGCCATGACTCACAAAAAGAATCATCTTTGTCACCTCCTTCCCAGAATTCCAGACTGGGATAAATCCCTTGTGTCTCACTCTGCATTTGTGGCAACACCAGGAGCCTCTGGGTTCCTGTGAGGGGACTCAGCCTCTCTTGGCTTGAGGGCACCACAAGGGAAACGTCTGCGCTTGGCCAGGATCTCAGGGATGTTTTATGGAGTTGGTTTTGGCAGGACACGGATTGGGGGTGTTGCAGGGTCCTGTGGGATGGGGGGATGTTCTATTCTATTCTTGCAGCATCCTTTGAGAGGATGGGGTCTTGCCCTTCCCCAGTTCTCTTTTCCTCAATTGTTACAGAATCATGGAATGGTTTAGGTTGGAAGGGGCCTTAAAGATCACCCAGTTCCAACCCCCATCATAATTTTTTTTAAATTATTTTTATTTTTTTATTTATATGCAGGGGCATCTTTTTAGGTGTCCTTTAAAGCAGAATTTACTTCAGCCTTTTAATTACCTGATGAAATTGCAGGGTCACCTCCAAGGCCAAAGATTCCATCATGAAGGTTCCTGTGTAATTTATCTAATAATAGTTATGTTATGTTATGTTATGTTATGTTATGTTATGTTATGTTATGTTATGTTATGTTATGTTATGTTATGTTATGTTTTGTTATGTTATGTTATGTTATGTTATGTTTGTATAATTTATATTATAAATTATGTGTTTCTTTCAAATTAAATGAGGGGAGGAAAAACCACAATTATTTGTCACTGGATGAAGATCTGCACCTATTGCTAATGAAAATGTCTAAGCATGGAATCATGGAATGGT
>VZTH01004427.1:10211-22641 GCA_013397815.1 Aleadryas rufinucha
CCTCTCCCTTCTCATCTCCCCAGCCTCGAGGTGGGATCAACCAGGACTTTGATTTCAAAGCTTCCTTCTTTTTCCTTTTTCCTTTTTTTTCTCTTTTCCTTCTCATTTTACTTCACCTCCCTGCAAAATTTCCCTCCTTGAAGATCCATATCTGCCCCCACCCCTCTCTTTTATGTGGCACCTATCACCCTGCTGCCTATGTGTGGATGAGGGCGAGCACAGCTGTGCTGCAGCTCCCCGAATCCCCCGGGATTCCAGGGGTCTGGAAAGGCGACAGCCGCAGCCCCCCTGGATGCCATATAACAGCAAGGGGCCTGTTTCCACCAAAGGGTCCCTGCCACACATCCAGCAGCTGGGGGGCTTTGATTCAGATAGGGATCTGCACAGGGCTGGCCTCCAATTAAGGGGCAGGGATGGGGTTTTATGGCTCTGGTTTCCCCCCACTGGCGTCGGAAGGAGCGGCGTTGGATGTTAGTGGGGTCTAAACACTGGGATGGGGTGGTGGGGTCTTCTCCTGATGGCTGCAGGAAAATCTGGGCAGGTTTCTCTTTTTTCTTCTCTCCCAGAAAATGCTTGCTGGTCATTGAGCCCGACCCACTCGTGGATCAAGAGCTGAGAATCCCTGTGGCCCGTTTTGTTGGAAATTAGGGATGCTCTGGGAAATAGGGATGGAAGAAAATGTGTGAAAGCTGTGTCTGAGTTTTTAATACTTCTCCATCCTCCCTCCCCTGCCCTGCAACTGGACAGACACCAGCAGCTGTGCCTGAGGGCCTGAGCTTTTCTATTTGCTGCAGGGTAAAATGGGAAAAATGGGGAGAAATAGAGAGAATTTGGGTGTTTTCTGGGAAAAGCAGCGTTGTGCCATGCAGGGGTACAGATACTTGCATGCTGGTCATCAACTGCACCTCCTGAGGGATTAAAGGACCAGGGAATCTCCCTGTGCCAGCTTTTACAGTGTCCCCTGCATTGTCCCAGGCCGCTCCCCTCGTGCCAAAGCTGCCTGGAGCTGATTTTGGGATGTGCAGCCAAAACCGCACCCCCAGCACGGGAAGTATTTGCATCCCTCCTACAGCAGATCCCTCTGGGTGCATTTTGGGGCTGCTGCTCCCTTCCCACTGGAAGCAAACCTCCAGCAAATCCATGATCGGCTTTGTAGGGCGGGCGTCACCCCAAAATTCTGGGGGCATCTCCAGGTGTGGGGGTGGCAGGAGCCGCTGCTCATCCCGGCTGTGCCGAGGGGGCAGCCGGCACCATTCCCAACCAGTCCGCGCCGTCAGGGCATTAATTACGGGAATCTAATGGGAAATGTAAACAGGAAAGCTCCGGGGGGAGATAAGGGGAGCAGGGATGGGAGGCAGGGGCTGACAAGCTCCCTCTGGCGCGAGGAATGGACTTCGGAGCAAAGTTGACTTCCCAGCCCGCGGCTGGCGGCCGCTCAAAGGTGTTAATTAGGGTGGGAGATAACGCCCGGGACACTGTCCCCAGCTGTTCCCGTTTTTGGGAACAAGCACATTCCTGGGGCTTGGAGTTCAGCGGTGGAGACCCAGAGTTGGTGCCTTAGTGGGACGGGGCCCTAAGGGGGCTGTTTGAATGGCTTCAAACTGAGTTTTGATGGGATATTGGGAAGGAATTCCTCCCTGTGAGGGTGGGGAGGCCCTGGCACAGGGTGCCCAGAGAATCTGTGGCTGCCCCTGGATCCCTGGAATTGTCCAAGGCCAGGCTGGAC
Organism: Aleadryas rufinucha; assembly: GCA_013397815.1. Taxonomy (NCBI): domain Eukaryota; kingdom Metazoa; phylum Chordata; class Aves; order Passeriformes; genus Aleadryas; species Aleadryas rufinucha. The sequence goes on from VZTH01004427.1 coordinate 11,938, forward strand.
AGGGCTTGGAGCGCCCTGGGATAGGGGAAGGTGCCCCTGCCCGTGGCAGGAGGATGGAACTGGATGAGCATTAAGGTCCCCTCCAACCCAAACCCTTCCACAATTCCATGATTTTCACCCACTTCAAGCGAGTTGAGGAAATGGGGAGGGGGGTAGAACTGCATTTTCCTTGTGTTTGTGGCATTTTGGTGTCCCCACAGCTCAGGTTTGTGGTTGAACCAGCAGCCCAGCACTGCTGACAGTGCTCTGAGCAGAAGAAATCCCCTCACCAGCGCTGCCCCACATCCTCCTCCTCCCCCCCACCAGGCTGTGTCAAGAACGTCTCCCTTTTTGGGGGGTGAGAGGTAAAAACAGAGAAGAAATGGTTGGAAATGGCTCGTGCAGGATTTGGGGGAATTGAGCCTCGTTCAGAGGCAAAATCCCCTTCAGTGGGGTCTGGGAATGCCCCTGGCATCTCACAGAGGTCCTGGTCCCATCCTCCCTGAGAACCAAGTGTCACAACTGGAGTGAATTGGAATTTAGTGACCTTGCTGGAGGAAATTACTTTGCTCGAACCAGGATATATTTAGATTTTTTTATTTTTAGATTTTTTTATTCTCAGCCATTTTTCTTTGCAGGCAGGTTTCGCTTCTCTTTCTGAGCCTCTCTTTGTGTTTTCCTTTGCAAAAGGAGAAAAAAAAAATCCCTCAGTGCTCTGGGGAAACAATTTTCTTCTCACTGCCCCCCCGCCACGAGCCTGACTGCACTGCAGAAATCCTGCTCATCTCTTGTCAAAGCTTGAATTGAATTAATTTGATGGATTTTAAAGGTGTTGGATGAGATGGGAATCTCCTGCTCTCCCTGCCTTTTGAGGAAATCCTCTCCTGTTGCTTTGCCTTCCCCTGGATTTATCTCTGAGTCGTTGAGAGCATAACTCTGAACCTCTTTGAACTCCAAAGGACAAGCTATTAAAAAACCCTCTTTTTCCAGTGCTGCTCCATTTAAAATCCATCTGGAACAACAAAAGGAGCGGCTGTGCCAGCACTGTGATCCCTGAGCCATCACCCCAAAGTCCTGCTGGCCATGGAGCTCTGCCCTGTTTTCCCTGTTTTCCCTGATTTCCGTATTTTCCTTCCTTTCTCCAGGCCCCCTTTACAACCAGAGAAAAGCGACACATCCCCGGGCTGCCCTGAAACACGGCGTTCCCAGAAGGTGGATTTGTGAATGGCTGGCTGCTCGTGATGTGCCTCGGGGCCTTCATTTTCGGGATTTTTTTTTTTTTCCAGGCCAGCTGAGGGAGGAAGTTTGCAGGATGTTATCAGCATCCTGTTGCTGTGACCTGCTGAGCAATAGCATGGAAATGTCTCCCCTTCGCCACACCCCGGTGGCAACCTTTTGGCTCCTGTCTGCTGGCCGTGTTCTGCAAGATTAATGTGTTTTTCCACACATCCATAGCTAAAAGGCATGGATTTTTAGTTTTTCTTGGTTTTTTTTTTTAGGATTTTCCCCATATCCAGGCGTTTCTGGCAGTGTTTCTAAAGCGTGTGAGTGACTTCTGGCACGGTGGAGTCACCTCACCGGGGGACATCCAAAACGTGGTCAGGGTGTCTCATCTGCAAGAGAAGTGGAGAAGGGTTTTGGCTTTTGGGGTAGAGAATCATTGTTTGGAGAGGACTGACAAAAAAAACCCAACTAAAATCACCCAAAAACCAGTAAAAGGCAACAAAACTAAGAATTATGTCACCTTAATGAGGATAAATGTTTGATTTTTAGCTGTTGGAGGGGTTTCCTCCAGACCACAGCTGTCAGTAATGAACATCTTGGATGCTCCATGGGCTGTGTTTCCACCACCAGCCATGATATTGGGCTTTATCCATGAAATTCCATGTTCCCTGGCACTGGAATTAGCCAGGCAGAGCAGCTTTCCATGGGAAATGGTTTTGCTGCAGTCGAATCCTTCTCAGGGAGTGCCTTCGTTTCACCAAATTATATCAAGAGAATATGAAAGAAACCAAGTTGAGCTTTCTCCTTTCATATTGATGTTCATGTAATTCCAGAATTCTTCAATATCAGCAGAATATTTCAATTCCCCCGAAAGAAAACATTCCAATGGCTCCAAAAATATCTATTTAGGCATTCTTGTTCCAAGGGAAAAAAAGAAGAGAAAGTGAAGTGTGAAAACAAAACTCCCAAGCTCCCCTCAGAAGATGTTTTTTGCTCTTTCCACATCCCATTCCTCAGCCCATCCCTTCCCATTGCTGTCCTTGGAGCATCATCAGCAAAGCCACAAGTTTGGTTCTCCTCCAGGAACATCCCTTGGGAATGTCCAGCACCGAGATTTGGACAGCCAGGGTTTGGAAAGGTGAGAGGAATTCGTTGTGTCCAGGTTTGACTCCACCCTCTCATCCTCCCTCATCTGGTACCCAGCTTGAGTGGGGTTCAGTGGATGGGTGAAAATCAGGTCCCACTGTCCTGATTCATCCCTGATGGGATCCTCATGGGACCACCCAAGCCCTCCAAGGAGAGATGGTCCTCAAGGCTCTCTGTTGACTTTGGATTTGGGCTTTTTACCCTCTTTGCGTGCTCAGGGTGAGCTCCTGAGACGGAGCTGAGCTCTGGGGGGTGGCTGCATCAAGGACTGAAAGCTCTGCTGTGGTGGAGGCCAGCTGGAGCTGCTCTTGGCCCCTGGAATAGCCAACATCAGCTTTTATCATCCCAAGGATTCTGGGTGACTCCAACTGAATGCCCTGAGGTTGTGACATTGTTTGTCCAGGGCCTCTCCCATTCCCGGCAGAACAAGCTGGTGTTTGTTAGAAGGAGAAAAAGCTGCCTCCAGCAGGAATAATTCTGATTTAAGGTCCTGGTCCTTTTTCAGTGCTCTTCAGGGAAAAGATAATTCTGACCCCATTTTATCCAGCCACCTATTTTTGCTCAGCTCGATGGCAAAGCCTTGTCTGGAGCTGCCAAGTAACGTCACCTCTGTCCCTTTGCCCTCCGTGCCTGGGGGCCAGTAAATCTGTAGGCAAACATTAGGCCTTCCTGAAAAGCCTGGCATTGCCGGGAGAAAATCAAAAGCTGGAGGGTTTTTATTATCTCTCTCCTTATTGTCTCTTTTTTTTATTGCCTTTTGGAGTCACCCTGGAGAGCAATCTCCATCCCACAGCGTGGCCCTGCCAGACTTCCTCTGCTGTTGCTGTGACCTAAGGAGTGGAGGCCAAGCCTTCCTCTGCTCCGAGCATTAATGAATTTAGCTCCCTGAACTCCAGGCATCCCTGTTTCTGTGTGTTCCCAAGCTCCACTGGGACTCCCAGAGCTTTTTCCCCCCCAAAAACCGTCACCCCAAACTCGCATTTGGGAGGGGAAAGGCTGCGGGTTCCCTGTCCGGTGCCGCAGTGGGAAGGTCTCTGAAACCCCCCGGCAATTCCTGACTCCCAGGGCGGTCTGCACGGGGGAGAGGCTCGGAATCTGGCAGGAACCCGGAGAGATGCTTCTTGCAGGGAAACTATGCGCTCTGCTCGCTCATTAAGCACTTATCTCCTGCTCCTGCTCCGAAGGAGGATGGGGTCGGAGAGGAGGAGGCGCGGGACGCGCCAGGAGGCCGATTGCAGCAGGCACGGATCCTTTAGGAGAAGGTGGAAGTGAGACACCGCTGCTGAGGTCGGGGTGAGGTTGTTTTTGCCCTTATCTCCAAGGTATGCAGCCCACCTCTGCTTTCCTGGGAAATCGGGAGGTGGATGAAAACCGCGCTGCGGGAAATGTGCTGATATCAACTCCTCAGCTGGAGTCTGGCTTCACCCCCTTAATCACAGAATCGTGGAGTGGTTTGGGTTGGAAGGGATCTTAAAGCTGATCTAGTCCCCAATATCCATATTCCTTCTCAATACCCCATCCATCCCTGCCCTGTGTCAGTGGGAAGCCATTGCCTGTGTCCTGTCTCTCCAGGCCTTTTTCCAAAATCCCTCTCCAGTAATTTTGGAGCCCCTTTAGGCCCTGGAAGGGGCTTCAAGGTCTCCCCAGAGCCTTCTCTTCCCCAGTTCTCTCAGCCCTGCAGGTACTCGCTGCCTTCTTCCAGCATCGCTGCAATCAGTGGGATTTTCCAGTAAAAAGTCACGTTCCATTGTGCTTTGGGAACTGCTGGACATCAAAAGGGACAGGGACAACTTCTGGGACACATCCATAAAAATTCCCGAGGTTTGGCTTGGATGTACCATTTGGATGTTCCCCTTGGCAACAGAAGAAATCACTTAATGAAAAAAGTCGTTGCAATTTCCTCCTAATTTTTGCTTGTTCCAGGAAAAGAGGGGATTTTTCAGTCTAAGAGGAAGGAAGCATAACCTGCCATCGACAGGACAGTGCCTGGCAAAGGATTCCAAACCTTGTGCCTGAGCAGCCTGTATTTCCATAACTGGATTCCCAGCTTGGGATGAGCTTTCAGGATCTGACCTTTCTCTCCTGATGGCGACTAAAGTCCACCTTCCGTCCCTACTTATCTTCTCAGAGTGGCAACAGCTCTGATATCAATCAATTGATTGATTAATTAATTACACACTTCCACACCTCCTTCTGTGGGTCCAAAAATGACCTTGGATATTTTACTGAGAAACTTTTCCTGGCCAAAATGCATTTAACTGGATTTTCTTGCCCTGTTTGCTTTGAGGAATGAGGCATTGGATGAGCTTCCTCAAAACTTGGAAAAAATTCTGATTAAAATGGGAACACTCTGCTGAACTCTTCAGGCAGCCTGTTTCTCACCCATCCCCGTGGATGCTGGGTTGGATGGGCTGTTTCCATGCATGAGGAGCTGTTTTCCTTGGATTTACCTTTCTGCTGGAATACAGCAGCTCTCTCTTCCCGCACCAACGCTGCATTTGCAGCACGGTCAGACCCATGAGCTCATCAGCTGCTGGCTCATCCCAGTGCTCCACGCTGCAGCTGGGCTGCTCTGCCCTCTTTTTATGTCACACGACATTCCCATCATAATTCCAAGGTCACCAATTCGTCTGACTCACTCTGGGCCAAACAGGGGATTTCCAGAAGCAAAAGCTGCAACATGAATATGAAATATTTCTTTTTGCTTTGGTTTTTTTGTTATTTTTTGCGTCCTCTGGGTGTGTGAACCCACTGGGAAGTGGCTGGTCTGACTCTCCACATCCTGGCAGGGCTCAGCTGAGATCATCCCAGCTTCCTTCTGATCCTTCTGGGAAAGGTTAGAGGAGGTCCAGGCTCCTCATGGATGCATAGGGGGTCTTCTTTCACCTCGGCTAAATCATGAAATCATGGAATGGTTTGGGTTGGAAGGGACCTTAAAGCTCATCCGGTTCCATGGGCAGGGACACCTCCCACCATCCCAGGTTGCTCCAAACGTCATCCAGCCTGGCCTTGGACACTTCCAGGGATCCAGGGGCAGCCACAGCTTCTCCAGGAATCCATGCCAGGGCCTCCCCATCCTCACAGGGAAGGATTCCTTCCCATTATCTAATTTAAATGGAGCTTAAAACTCCAAAAATATACATTTTTTGATATTTTTAGGTGAGTCTTGAAGTTGGGTCTTCGAGGGAAACAGCAAGTGAGGTATCTACTGAGATATCCGTGCGTTGATCCAGTCTGGGATCAGCAGGGCAGGACCCTGGTGGAAAAAACAAAGGGGTTCCCTGTTAAACCTGGTCCATGCTGACCTTGGAATTCCTTTAGGAATCATCCAAAACAGGGTTCCATGTGTGCCTCATGCTGTCAGGAGTGGTTATGGTCACATCCAAATTTCATTTGCCTTTGCATGTCTCCCAAACCTAGAAGTGTTCCTTTAGCTGTGAAAAATTATAAAAAAATCCAGATTTTCTCCCCATTATTATTTACCATTGCACATCTCCCCCTAAACCTAGAAATGTTCTTTTACCTCTGAAAAAATATAAAAAAATCCAGATTTTCTCCCCAAAACTGAACGCCACAATACCTACCTCGAATTCCCAAAGTGCAGCATCACGCCCTGGCTGCAGAGATTTTTTCCCTGGCTTTTCCCTGGCTTTTCCATCATCCCTGGGGGCTGGAGCAGAGTCAGCACTTGGAAAACTCTCCAGGAGGGGGGTTATTCCCCGGGCTGACCGATGCCCCCTCGGACGCTGCCGGGAGCTGACGGAGCAGTGCGAGGGGACAGGAAAACAACATTCAGCTGTGGCATTTGCTGCTTGCGTGCAGCAGCCGCCGGCAGGAACTGCTTCCTCTGTTTCCAGGCTTTTAGGGAAAGGGGAGCTCCACGGAGCTGCTAAATTGGAATGAAGCGAAAAAAAAATATTGCTGCGAACAACAGAATGTTTGGCTGTTTTTTCTTTCTTTTCTGTTTTTTTTTTTTTTTTTTTTTTTTTTTTTTTGTTGGAAGACAAAAACACAAAACCTTGGAGTGATTTACATGGGAAAGGGGAGCCGGAAACAATTTTAGAGGCTGTTTTCCAAAATTGATGAATAACAGAAGATACAATGGATAAAGCAAATGGCCCAAATTTCCTGCTCTTTTAAGCTGCTGAATAGGTACCGAAAACAAGGGTGCCCTGTTTTTCTCCTTATGGAGCTGCCAGAGTGGGATTTCTCCTGGGTTATTTTGGTTCTGGAGGCAGGAGCAAGGTGGGTGCTGGGGGTCCACAGGACCATGGACGCTCAGAGGAGCAGGATGCATGGGAATTCCAGAGGTGGGGAAGAGCAGAGTGGGCCAGAAGAGCAATTTTGAATAATTTCTGGCAAATAATGCCGCATGAGTCATGAGGAGGGGTCTGAAACTTCCTTCTGGATTTTTAAAAAATTATTTCTCATTTGATTTCCCCTTTGCCTGAGGCTTTTTTTCCTCCAGAGCCAAGCACTTTTCCCTCCTGACCCTTGCCCCTCACCCACTGGATGAGGACGCAGGTTTGGCTCCAACCAAACCCAAGTTGGAAACTTTTATTTCTCTTTGCAAAAGCCTTTGATGCTTCCAGAGAATATTCTTGTTTTGCTTTGGGGAAAAAAGCCTTGGATGAGGTCCCTGCAAAACTCTTGTCTTCCTCTGCTTTGCGAAGATCCAGGAGCTCCAGCCCTCATCTGGGACATCACAAAGGATGTCCATGTGTTTAATCTCTTATCAGTGGTAGAAAAATCCAGGGAAACTTCCAGCAAAGCCTCTTTGCTGTGTCCTCTTTCCACCCCACGTGCACAAAGTCACGGTGCAGTGAAGGGATTTTGGTTAAATGGACAAACAACAACTTTTTTGGGTGGCTTTGCAATTGAACTGTTTGGGTTTAGCTGGGGTGGAAAAGGCTGAGGTTCAAGGGCACGGTGAAAACCAGGAGTTACCGCTCTGGAGACCTGGGGAAGGTTTCTCCAGCCTGTCCGAACTGGTGCATGGACATCACTGGAAAATCTCCTCTAGATTTTGGACCTGGCTAAGAGGTTTCCATCAGCTGTTGTGGGGGAACATTTCCTCTGAGCAGATATTTTCTGCTTGCAAAGCAATTTGATGTTGGAAACCTGAGGAGCATCCTGGAAACTGCTGAGCTGGTGACTTCCATGGATGCATCTCTCCGTGATTGTGCCTGCTGTGTCCTGCAGTACCCTGTGAAACAAAGCTTCTGCAGGCTACTTTAGGCTTTGAGATCATGAATCTCTATCCCTGTTTTTTTTTTTTTTCCCATTTCTGCAACATCTCTTCCTCCCCAAAATCTGGGAACTCCACCAGGCAGTTGCACCCAATTAATCAATAAATAAAAGTAACCACAGACAGCAAACTGAGCTGTTAATTGCACTCAAAATCCTGTTTTTCACTGCTGGGTCAAGTGATCACCCCTCCCCAAAACCCTCCTGTTCCTCAGGCTCCTGGGCTGGACAGAGCACACATTAAATAATGCAAAGCCACCATTCCAAAATCCCTTTCTTGGGTTGTTTCCCATGTTAACCAAGCCCCATAAATCACGTCGTGTATTTATGGCCTCTGTGAGCAAATTGTCATTCAAAGGCCACTTGGAGCCTTCAAACCCGAGTGAATTATTGTGGATGTGATACACACCTCTTCCTTAGCAGCACATTCAGATGTCAGGGCCCTGAGGAGCACTTTCCTCCCTCAGGCTCATTCAGGCCTCAGAGGAAAAGGGATTCAAACCACTCTGGTATTTTTAACTGGTTCTTTCCCGCTGGTGGGGGCAGACTCAGAAGTTTTGCTGAGTCATCACCCCTGTAAGGTCATCTGGTCTGTGATACCACATGAATTGAAGGAAGGTCTTGGATGCTGAGCCTCTGGAAAGACACAGGGAAGTTATTTGGTGGTGTAAGGTCAATGAGAACTCCCCGGTCCTTGCAGAGAATCATGGAGTGGTTTGGGTTGGAATGGACCTTAAGGATCACATCCCAAACAGGGATCAAACCTTGATGATCTCCTGGGCTTCCCACAGGACATCCACCAGCAGCAGTGGTGGTGGTGAGGTGAAGGTGAGGTGAGGTGTGAACAAGAGGGCAGTGCTTGGGGGAAGGAGGACGTGTCCTGAGACAGAAATGAGTCCTCCCCAGCAAATGGCCTCTGGATGAGTGAGGAGAGCAGTGAAAGTGTGAAGAAAGTCTGTGCTGAGGCAGCCACTGCGTTTTCGGGGTCTCTGTGGCAGATTTGGCCTCGGTGCTTGCAGCTCCACGTGATCCTGAAATCCACACTGCTCCACATCAGCGCTGCTCAGTGCTGCAAGAGGGTCAGGATGGACATCAGGGGGAATTCCTTCACAGAAAGGGGAGTTCAACATTGTAATGGACTGCTCAGGGAGGTGGTGAGTCCCCATCCCTGGAGGAGTCCAAGAAATGACTGAACGTGTCAAGGTGGGGGTTGGTCACAGTTTGGACTGGATGATTTTGGAGCTCTTTTCCAACCTAAATGATCCTGCCATTCTTTCATTCTGAATGAGCTGGGTCCTGTCCATGTAGATGCTTTTGGCCTTGGCAAGGCTGATGTGACTTGCACTGAGAGATAATTATTGATGAGGTTTTTAACTCTGAAGCTAATTTGACTGTCCCAGGAAAATCCAGTCTGTATTTTCCCCTGAACCTTTTGGGGTGTGTGGCCTTTCAGGTGCCTGGGATTGCCACCCAAACCCCACAATCCCTGATTTACCACGAGCCATTCCAGGAAGTGAACTCAAGCCTGAGAGATGGAAAAAGCCGCCTCAGATCTGGGATTTACGAGGAGCAGTGATGTCAGGGTGAATTCCTTGTGTTGTACAGGCCCCCAGGGAGGATGTCCATGACATGGGGCTGACGTGGACGCGCTATCCTGAGCCGCGAGGGGCTAAGAACTAATTATAGACTAATTAATGTCATTTGCAGAGCTCAGCGTGGGCTGCACACCCAGAGAAGTCTTTGTTCCACGGGCTGTGCTGAGCAGATGGAGGCCAGTCCTGGCCCCACGCTCAGGATGCCCAGGAGTTCTCTGTGTGCCAAGGACAAAGGCTGGCAGGGGATGAAAGGACTCCAGGGCTCATTTTACTGCTCACATGACGTCGGCGAGGATGGAGGCTGCTGTCACCAGATGGGATGGACACAATGGTCACAACCCTCTGGATTGCTCTTCCAGCCCTGGGTGGGATTCAGGTTTTGGGATAGAGGCGCATTTACCTGTGGTGGGCTTTGAAGATTCGTGGGATCTTCCACGGATGATGAACATTTTGGTCACCTGCAGCGAGCTCCCATGATGAGGGGTGGCTGGTAACCAGACCACCAGGATCATCCTGAGGATCTGCTGGGAAGGGGGAGGGAGAGCGAGGAGGCAGCTGGCTGAGGAAGCCCCTCCGTAAGCGTTTTCCTGCCCTGGGATGACCAACGTACATCCTGAGCAGAGGGTACCGCATTGTGCGCCCTGTGCTCTGCCCATCCTGCCAGGAACAATGAGGAGGCTCTGCAAAACAAGGAAAGGCATTCTCAGGGTTGTGGGAGAGAAAATCAGGGGGCACTGGGGGAGATGATGCGGGAGGAGCAGCGATGTGCCTTGGCTGTGTAAGGTCAGATGGCCTGAACATCCCAAATTTACCAACTGCCTCGGTCCAGGCAGTTGGGGAGGAAAGAAATCAAGGCCATGGGGTGAAATTCATCTCCAAACCACCTCCCAGGGGCTGTTGAAAGCTTGTCCCACCGCTCTGTAAGATCCTGCTTGGGAGTGAGGAATGCTGGTGGCATCTCCTCGTTGTTCCCTGCTGGAATCACGGAGCCTCTGGAATGTGGGGCCAGGTAAAAGGTGGGTGCCCAACCCTGGGGGTGAAGACAGAGGTGGCAGCTGTGCCAAGCTTCCATCCTTACTGCATCCTCCCTCCTACCTGACCTTTCTGCTCCTAAAATTCCCTTTTCTTCACTTCACTTCTCCAGATTCAAGTGGTTTTGAGCTGTTGCTCTGACAGAGGCTGAATTTCCCATCAGTGGAAGTTCTTTGATGCAGGAAGAATTTTTGGGGCCTTTCAGGAGCACAGGAGGGTCCTGTGAGGTTCACAGGCCATGCAGGTGAGGGCTGAGGCTTCTCACGGACTTTTTCCACGCAAGGAATTTTTTCCACCGGAGTGGTTTGGATTTCAAGTTTTCCAGCAGCTGGCACTGCAGTTACCGCAATAAAAATTCACATCTGGCTGCAAATTATAACAATATAATCCAAGGGAAGATGGAAATGCAAAAGGTTTGGATTTTTCCCCAAAACCAAGTGGGGACAGCATTTTACCTGTCAAATAGCCTCAATGTTATAAT
>VZTH01004434.1:10917-30690 GCA_013397815.1 Aleadryas rufinucha
AGAGTCCACGGAGTGGGAGACACGGCAGGTCCCTGGTGTGGTGGGGATTGATGCACTGACAGCACCTCTTGTCCTGCAGGCTGGTGGCTGGTGATTCACCATGGCTTGGTGGTCCCTGGAAACCCAGCTGTGCCCCCCGAAACCTCAGCAGCAGCAGCAGCCTCAGCAGCCGACTCCTGGGCAGTGATGGCAGGGACCCCCACCCCTCCAGTGAGCCCCGTGGGGACTGGGATCCCCACCCACTGCCATGGGACCCCCACCCCTCCCGTGAACACTAGGGTTGGGACCCCCACCTTGTGCCATCAAGCCCCCACTCTCTGCCCTGGAACCCCCACCCATACTATGGGACTCCCATCCATCCCATGTGATGCCATTGGATCCCTACCCACTTCCATGAAACCCTGACCTGCTGTAACAGGAGCCCCAGCCCAGGCCTCACAGAGTGCTATAGGACCAGCAAAGTGTTCCCAAAACCCCCACCTTATGCCTGGGACCCCCAGTGCTATGGGACCCCCACTGCGGTGCCCCCCATTGCTTGTCTGCGGGCAGCAAGGACTTGAGGGCACACAGACCCAAGGACAGAGGGGACAGGGGACACGTGGCCCCATGGGTGCCCTGACTTCTCTTACTCTTCCAGCCCTCTCCCTGGAGCCGCCGAGCCTTGGCCCCCCCACGCCCCCCAACCACAGCAGCCTCCGTGGGGGGCACCCACCACCCCTCGGGGACATGGGGTGCTGCGGTGGGGGGCACCCCAGTGTGCATGCCTTGCCCAGCACCCCAAACCCAGCACCCTGGGAGCGTGTTCACAAGAGAGGTGGGTGTGGGGAGCGCGTGGGGGGACGTGGGGGACACCAGGGTAATGGCCCATGGCTCTGTGTCCCTCATTCCCCACGCAGAGTTGCATCAAGTGCACAGCACCCCGGTACTCACAGCTGGCCCCAGCCACATCCCTGTCACTGGAAGTGGGGGCGAGTGGGGAACAGATTTTGGGCTGGCAGCCAGGCAGCCTCAGCAAAGGGGACATGGGGGTGACACCGTCACTGCCAGGATGGACAGTGGGGACCCACGGCTACCGGTCTTCAGCTCTCCAAAGCCACCTCGGGGCAGCACTTCACTGGCCTCTGGTGTAACCAGGTCACCGGTGACACCACCGAGGCCACCCCATGCCTGGCACCCGCCAGTGACACGGTGAGTCTGGGTGTCCCCGTCCTCATGGGTGCCCTGCAACCCAACCCTTTGCTGCAAAACCCAACATGTCCCTTGCACTTGCAGGTCCCCTGCCTCCATGTGCCCCAGGGACACATCTCTGGTCACCAGGCGTCCCAAGGACACATTCCCAGTGATCCCCAGGGAGACATCTCCAGTCATGCGATGCCCCAGGGACACATCCCCAATCACTGAGAGCCCCAGGGGTGTGTCACTGGCCACCAGGAACCCTAGGGACATGTCCCTGGTCACTGAGCACCCCAAGGACATGTTCCTGGACAGCAGGCATCCTGAGGATGTGTCCTCAGTCCCCAGGACCCCCAGGGACATGTCACCAGCCACCAGGCAGCACAAGGACCCCTCACCAGCAACCAAGCACCAGAGGGACACAGTCTTGGCCACCAGGCACCCTGAGGACACCTCCCTGGTCACTAGGTGCCCCAGAGACCCACTACCAGTGGCCAAGTGCCAGAGGAACATGTCACTGTCCACCAGGCACCCCAGGGACATGTCCCCAGCCAGCAGGCACCCAAAGGACACATCCCCAGGCACGAGGCTCCCCCAGGAGATGTCCCCAGGCACAAGGCTCCCCAAGGAGATGTCCCCAGCCACCAGGCACTGCAGGGACAAGTTCCTGGCCTCCAGGTATGCCAAGGACATGTCCCCAGCCAACAAATACCCCAGAGAGCCATCTCTGGTGACCACACACCCAAGGCCCATATTCCTGTGCAGCAGCTACCATGAAAATACGTCACCAGCCTTGAGGCGTCCCAACAACACACTGCCAGCCACGGGGCACCCCAGGGACACATCCCCAGCCACCAGGCACCCTGAGGAGATGTCACCAGTCTCTGAGCACCGCAGGGACAAGTTCTCGGGCACCAGGTATTCTAAGGACATGTCTCAGGCCACCAGGAATCCCAGGGAACCACCACTGGTGACCATGCATGCAAGGGACATGTCCCTGTGCAGCAGGTACCCTGAAAATGTGTCACCAGCAATAAGGCATCCCAAGGACACATCTCCAGCCACCAGGCACCCCAGGGACACATCTCCAGCCACCAGGCATCCCGAAGAGGTGTCCCCAGTCACTGGTCACCAGAAGGACATGTTCTTGGGCACCAGGTACCCCAAGGACATGTCCCCAGCCATCAGCCACACCAGGAACATGTCACTGGAGACCAGGCACCCAAGGGACATATTCCTGGCTACCAGGTACCCCAAGGACATGTCCCCGGCCACCGGGCGCCTCTCGCCAGCGTTCAGTGATGGGGTCCTCACACAACAGCAGGTGGCTGAGGTCCTAGAGATGGACCAGGACACTGCCTGCTGCAGGTATTCCCCATCGCCCTGGGACACTCCCATGATGGCAGCATCCCCTGGTGCCAGCAGTACCCCCACCATGTTCCCCACAGACCCCCGGCACCACCAACACCACGGTCCTTCTCACCGCTGCACACCTACGGCTACATCTACGGGCCAACAGCCTCTGAGCTAGGTGAGGAGGAGGAGGAGGAAGAGGAGGAGGAGGAGGAGGAAGAGGAGAAAGAGGAAGAGCATACAGCAACGAGGGGCTCGCCGGGAGGGTCGCTGCTGAACGGCTGGGGGTCTGTGTCAGAGGACAACTTTGCCAGCGCCCGCTGCAGCTTGGTGAGCTCCTGTGACGGCTCCTTCCTCCTGGACGCCAGCTTTGCCCGGGCGCTGGCCGTGGCTGTCGATGGCCTCTGCTGCAGCCTTGAGGACACTGATGGGGACTACGAGGGTGAGTGAAGGTCCCTGGACCCCTTCTCTGACCCTGAGCATCATCACGTCCTCGAGGAAGATGGCTCCATCATGACACCATGGTGATGCCACCATCTCTTGCCTTCTTCCCTGCAGGTCCCTCACCGCCACCATCGCCCTTGGAGCAGGTCTTCCCACCCGGAGTCCCCACCACCACCTGGGACTGGTGGAAAGTGCTGGAGGTCCCACAGAGAATCAGGACAGAGGTAGCCATGAACAGTAGCTCACAGAACGGTGCGTAGTGCCCCAATGCCAGGGTGGTGGGCACTGGGGGTGGTGAGGAGTGTCATCTGTTGCAGGGTGTTGGAAAATGTTTCCTTTGCTTTCCAGGTGGCCAAGGGTCAGGGATTGGCAGCCCCTGGGCCAGGGAAGGTGGTGACCTGGGGACAGGAGGGACAGGAGCGTGGCANCTCACCAGCAACCAAGCACCAGAGGGACACAGTCTTGGCCACCAGGCACCCTGAGGACACCTCCCTGGTCACTAGGTGCCCCAGAGACCCACTACCAGTGGCCAAGTGCCAGAGGAACATGTCACTGTCCACCAGGCACCCCAGGGACATGTCCCCAGCCAGCAGGCACCCAAAGGACACATCCCCAGGCACGAGGCTCCCCCAGGAGATGTCCCCAGGCACAAGGCTCCCCAAGGAGATGTCCCCAGCCACCAGGCACTGCAGGGACAAGTTCCTGGCCTCCAGGTATGCCAAGGACATGTCCCCAGCCAACAAATACCCCAGAGAGCCATCTCTGGTGACCACACACCCAAGGCCCATATTCCTGTGCAGCAGCTACCATGAAAATACGTCACCAGCCTTGAGGCGTCCCAACAACACACTGCCAGCCACGGGGCACCCCAGGGACACATCCCCAGCCACCAGGCACCCTGAGGAGATGTCACCAGTCTCTGAGCACCGCAGGGACAAGTTCTCGGGCACCAGGTATTCTAAGGACATGTCTCAGGCCACCAGGAATCCCAGGGAACCACCACTGGTGACCATGCATGCAAGGGACATGTCCCTGTGCAGCAGGTACCCTGAAAATGTGTCACCAGCAATAAGGCATCCCAAGGACACATCTCCAGCCACCAGGCACCCCAGGGACACATCTCCAGCCACCAGGCATCCCGAAGAGGTGTCCCCAGTCACTGGTCACCAGAAGGACATGTTCTTGGGCACCAGGTACCCCAAGGACATGCCCCCAGCCATCAGCCACACCAGGAACATGTCACTGGAGACCAGGCACCCAAGGGACATATTCCTGGCTAGCAGGTACCCCAAGGACATGTCCCCGGCCACCGGGCGCCTCTCGCCAGCGTTCAGTGATGGGGTCCTCACACAACAGCAGGTGGCTGAGGTCCTAGAGATGGACCAGGACACTGCCTGCTGCAGGTATTCCCCATCGCCCTGGGACACTCCCATGATGGCAGCATCCCCTGGTGCCAGCAGTACCCCCACCATGTTCCCCACAGACCCCCGGCACCACCAACACCACGGTCCTTCTCACCGCTGCACACCTACGGCTACATCTACGGGCCAACAGCCTCTGAGCTAGGTGAGGAGGAGGAGGAGGAAGAGGAGGAGGAGGAGGAGGAAGAGGAGAAAGAGGAAGAGCATACAGCAACGAGGGGCTCGCCGGGAGGGTCGCTGCTGAACGGCTGGGGGTCTGTGTCAGAGGACAACTTTGCCAGCGCCCGCTGCAGCTTGGTGAGCTCCTGTGACGGCTCCTTCCTCCTGGACGCCAGCTTTGCCCGGGCGCTGGCCGTGGCTGTCGATGGCCTCTGCTGCAGCCTTGAGGACACTGATGGGGACTACGAGGGTGAGTGAAGGTCCCTGGACCCCTTCTCTGACCCTGAGCATCATCACGTCCTCGAGGAAGATGGCTCCATCATGACACCATGGTGATGCCACCATCTCTTGCCTTCTTCCCTGCAGGTCCCTCACCGCCACCATCGCCCTTGGAGCAGGTCTTCCCACCCGGAGTCCCCACCACCACCTGGGACTGGTGGAAAGTGCTGGAGGTCCCACAGAGAATCAGGACAGAGGTAGCCATGAACAGTAGCTCACAGAACGGTGCGTAGTGCCCCAATGCCAGGGTGGTGGGCACTGGGGGTGGTGAGGAGTGTCATCTGTTGCAGGGTGTTGGAAAATGTTTCCTTTGCTTTCCAGGTGGCCAAGGGTCAGGGATTGGCAGCCCCTGGGCCAGGGAAGGTGGTGACCTGGGGACAGGAGGGACAGGAGCGTGGCAATCCCCAGGGCACAGGACGCAGCAAGGCCGGAGTCCCCTTGGCTCAGCTAAAATCCAGCTTTATTAGGCAGTTCCCCAAACAGGGGCTCTTTACTGGGAAAAGCCATCCACAAAGGGTGGGTGGCACCAAGGTGGGTGGGTGTCCCTCCTTATTCAGCATTCTTGTCCTTCCCAAGTGTCCTTCTTCCACAGTGTTCCCATCCCTCCTCAGTGTCCCCACCCCTTCCCAAATTTCTCATTCCTCCTCAGCATCCTCATCCTCCCCAAGAGTCTGCATCTCCTCTAAGTATCCTTGTCCTTCCTCAGTGTCCTCCTTCTTCTCCAGCATCCTCATCCCCACTAACTATGCTAGTCCAGCCCAGGCACTGTTGTGCACCCCAAGTGTCCTTGTCTTTCCCTAGGGTTGTTGACCCCCTGACCATCCCCATCCCCACTGACCATTCCCATTCCTTCCAGCTGTCCTTGTACTTTCTGATAGTTCATGTCCTTCCTCAGCATCCTTGTCCCACCTTGACCACCCTTGTCTCTCCCAAGTGTTCTCATCCTTCCCAAGCCACCTGAGTGGCCTTGTGCTCCCTCCGAGTCTCCTTGTCCCTCCTAATCATCCTCATTCCCATGGTTCCCGCCCTCCTGAGTACCCTCATCCTTCATCAGTTGTTTTGTCCCCTGTGCCAAATGTCCCTGTCCTTCCCCACTGTCCTCATCATCCCCCTGCAACCATCCTCCTTGTCCCTCAACACTGTCCTTGTCCCTCCCAAGCAATCTTGTTTTTCCCAAGTGTCCTCTTCCCTCCAGCAATCCTCAATCCCTGGAAATCCTTGTCCTTCCTCCGTGTCCTCTTCCCTCCAGGCATCCTTGTCCCCCAGCCTTCCTTGTCCTTCACCAGCACCCTCATCCATCTGCTATGTCCTTGTCCCCCTCAACTGTCCCCATCCCTTTCAACCACCTCATCCCTCCCAGACATCCTTGTCCTTTCCCAGCATTCTTGTTCCTCCCAACTGTCCTTGTCTCCAGCATCCTTGCCCCACTTAAGCATCCTCCTCATCCCTCCCCAGCGTCCTCATCCCTCCTCAGCATTCTCATCTGTCCCAACTGTTTCTGTCCCCAGGGTTCATGTCCTTCCCTGAGCATCTTCCTTGTCCCTCCTGAGCATCCTTGTCCCGCCCCAGGGTCCTCATTCCTTGCAACTGCCCTTGCCCCACCCCAATCATTCCTGTCCCCCCTCACGCTGATGCCCACTGGCCGCGAGCTCTGTGCAACCCTATTTCCATAGAGCCACTCAGAAATTAAAGAACATCCCTCCACGTCCCCTGTGTTCCCATCCCCATGTCCCCAACTCTGTCACCGACTCGCCCTCCCCTTTATCGCTTCTCCTGCTGCGGGCAGGGAAACGGGGCCCCCGGGCGGCGGCAGTGGCCGGTCCCTTCGCCGCGGTCCCCCGGCGTCCGGCTGCGCCCCGAGCCGTGGCCGCGGGAGCTGGTGGAGCCGCGGGACGAGACGCTGCCTGTGGTGGAGCAGCTGCCAGACACCTGCCCGCGGGGCAGGCAGGAGGGTTTGCTGTAGGGGATGACCTCATCTGCAGGGGAGGGGACAAGGTTGGGGTCCGGCAGTGACACCCCAAACCCTTTTGTCGCGCAGTCGGTGGCTCTGGCTTACCGCCGCGGGGCGGGCGATGGGTGACCCTGCGCTCGGCCCCGCTTGGCTCCAGCTCCGGAGAGGGGCCGGGGGTCTCGCCTGGCGGCGGCAGCGGCGGCGGCGGCAGATCTGCGGCAGACAGGGAGGAGAGGGCTGAGCTCCCCTGAGCCTCCTGAACTCCCTATTTTCTCCTCCCACTCACCTCCCGTCTGCTTTTCTCGGCGGTAGCGGCTGCATTTGGGCTTCAGGCGACTTTTGGAGATCACCCCGCGGGTTTTCCCTGGGTGGGCGGGGGATGGCAGCGTCAGCCCCCCCCAATAACCAGTGAGGCCCCCACCCACCCAAACTGGCCCCTCACGGCTCACCTGTGCCAGGAGGGCAGCGGGCTCGGGGTGGGTGGCCCTCACTGGCATCCGGAGTCACCGAGGGACTGGGTGCCTGTGGGGGGGGGCTGACGCCATGGGGGGGTTTCCTGGCAAAGAGGGGGATGGAGTGAAGCCAGGGAGGGGGGAGCGGGATGGGGGCTCAGTGGCCACCACAGTGCTGGCACAAGCCCTCTAGAGCTGTGCCAGAGCCAGGAGAAGCCCTGTGGTATTGTCACAGCTGGATGGCACCGGTGTAGGGGGGCTGAAGCGTCCCATCGGGATAGAAGTGCCACAGCTGGATCACAGCCACACAGCTGGGCTGGCAAAGGGGAGCAGCAGTGGCACAGCTAGTGTGGGAGACCACAGCCCAACAAGGTTGTGATAGCATGGCTGGCCCGCAGTGGCACATCTGGAGCACAACTGGATAGAGGCTGCTCAGCTGGATTGCAGCCACACAGCTGGATTGCAGTGGCATGGCTGGATCACCACACATCTGGATTGCAAGCACACTGGTAGATTGCAGCTGCACAGCTAAACCATGACACAGCTAGGTCATGGCACAACTGAATTGCAACCATGCAGCTTGATTGCAGCTGCACAGCTGGGTCACAGCACAGCTGGGTTGCAGCCAGACATCTAGATGGCAGCTGCACAGCTGGAGTGCAGTGACATGCCAGCATTGTGATGGCATAGGTGGATCATGGCAGAGCTGGGTCACGACAGCACAGCTGGATGATGATGGCCCACCTGTCTGCTGATGATGCAGCTGTATTGCAACGCCCCAGACACGGGTGTGCCATGAGAGCATGGCCAGAGCACAGCTGGAGAGCAGGGGTGGATGGTGACACCATGGATGGATCACAAAGAGACACCTGGACCATGGCAGGACATCCAGACTCCATTGGGGCATCCAGACCCCACTGGTATGGCCAGACCATGGGGGCACAGCAGGACCAGATCATGGTAATGTGGCTGGATTGTGATGGGACACCCAGACCATGGCAGGACATCCAAGCCCTGATCCAGAGTCCAGTGGCAAGGCCAGACTATGGTGGAACAGTGGAACTGGATCATGAAAACATGACTGGGCAGACCTCAATGGGGCACCTGGACCTCGGATGACACATCTGGATCTCAGTGGTATGGCTGGACCATGACAGCACAGCAGAGCCAAATGCTGACAAAATGGCTGGGTTGTGATGGAACATCTGGATCATGGTGGGGCATCTTGACCCCAACAGAACATCTGGACCCCAATGAGACACCTGGACCCTAATGACACTGTTGGACCATGATGGCATGGCAGGGCTGGGCAGTGACAACATGGCTGAATCACGATGGAACACCCAGGCCATGGTGGGACATCTGGACCTCCATGGGACATCTGGACCCCAATAGGACATCCAGACCCCAATGGCACGGCCATACCAAGCAAGGCCCATCTCCTACCGGGGCAGGAGGGAGCTATCGAAGTCGCGGAGGCGAGGGATGTCCTCCGTGGTGCGAGGTGACGGTGTCAGCGTGGCAGTGGAACGGCAGCCAGAGGAGGTGGTGGGTGAGGATGCAGCAGTGGCACAAGGGATGTCCTCACCAGGGTACCACACCTCCATCCCCAACCTGCAGGGTGGAGACCACAGGGTAGGTGCTGGGGGCAGCACGCCCAGCCCCCAAGCCCCCACACTCACCCTCCGGCTGCCTCCTCCTCTTCATCCTCCTCTTCCTCCTCCTTCTCCTCCTCCTGGGTGCACTGGCTGAGCTCACTGGCTGAGGGCGGCGGGGGCAGCAGCTCTGTCCAGCTCACCACCGGCGGTTTCACTGCTTGCCCCAGCTTTGCTTTGGCCCCTGTGCCAAGGAGGGATGCTGGGGGGGCTGTGGGGAGGACACCGCACCACGAGCACCCATGTGTGCCCCCACCCATCCGACCACCCTACCGTGCTCAGCCCGGCCACGGGGCACCTGGGAGGCTGCAGCATCCATGGGCTGGGAGCCACCCCCAGGATAGGAGGTCCCATACTGTGAGAAGGGACGGGGGAAGGTGCAGAGCTCCTCACTGTCGACCTCGATGGTGCTGTAAACCGGCCCCTCGCCAGCCCCTGCTCCAAACTGCTCTGTCTGGGCGATGTACCTGGTGATGCCGGCATCTGCGGAGAGTGACCAGCATCATCAGGGCTGGTCATGACCCCCTCAATCAGAGCCACCCAGCCCCATGCTGGCCCCTCACCGTTGTAGTATCTCTCAGTGGTCCCCAAGCAACCGGCAGCACTGGCTGTGCCACCACCACGCCACGCATCCACTAGCCACGGGTAACCACTGCCGGCAGCTGCCCTGCAAGGGAGGGGGTGGAGGAACGCTGGTGGTCAGCCCTGGGGGTCCTGGGGAGGGCAGGGGATGCCGGGGGGGTTACCTGGGGCTGCTGCGCACTGGAGCTGGGAAGGCGACTGTGGAAAGAGATGGGGGTGAGGGCAGCGAGAGGCCATACTGGGACCCCGCAGCACCTATGGGCTTACCGGTGGGTGTGTAGACAAAGGATGCTGTGAAGAGAGGGGTGGTGGGTTGCTGATGGGTGATGGGTGAGGGGTGAGGGGTCCCAGGGTAGCACCCCCCTGTACCGGTGAAGTGGCTGAGCTCCTTCTTCCTCCGGCGGCGACTGTAGAGCCAAGCAGCAAAGGCAGCGAGAACGACCCAGCAAGCACCACCAACGCCGGCGATGAAGGCTGGCTGCCTGGCTACCTCTGCTAAATGCTCAGCCAAGCTGCTCCCACCTGCTGGCCCCGCATCTCGCTCCACCAGGGGGGCTGCAAGTGACACGGGAAAGAGGGACACACGGGCGGGGTGCCAAGGAGCCATCCCCAGCACTGCAGTGGGTGACCCCATCATGCCCCACCATGGATGCAAGTTGTGACAATGAGGGTCTCACCAATGTGGATGGGGACAGGAGCGCTGCGGGCACCCACACCGGCACTGGTGGCAGCGGCAACTTCAGCACGGTAAGGGACCCCGGGGACAAGTCCCCGCAACTCTGTCGCCAGCACCGTCCCCTCCACGCTCTGGTTGATGTGGAAGCGGCTCTCATTGCCCAAGCACCAAATCTGGTGGGGAGCAGAAGGAAAAGATGGGGAACACCCATAAGGACACCATGACAAGGTGTCATGGGTGGACAGAGTGGACCTGCCACATCCCTGCTGCTGTCCACCCTTACCCGGTAATCACGGATGACACCATTCTGCTCTGCCGGCGGTGGTGGCTGCCATGAGATGCGGACACTGGTCCCATTCCCAGCCACGCTGACAGCTCGCGGCGGGGCGCTGGGGGCTGCCGGTGGAGGACACACGGGGCATCACCTCCAGGTTGTCCTCGGGGACCCACACTATCCCCTCCATCCCTACACTCACCCGCTTCAGGGGTGCGCAGAGCACGCACAGCGCTGTCGGGACCGTGGAGGTGATGAAAATAGGGTCGGACCTTGACCTCGTAGTCCTGGCCCCGGCGCAGCTCGGTGAGCAGGGCTCCCCGCTCCCCTGGTGCCCACACCATCTGCGCCTCCTCCCAGCGCCCGCCGCGCCGCCGGTACAGCACCCGGTAGCCCTGAAGGAAGGGTGCTTGGCGCTCCACCTGAGGACCCGAGGGAAGGGTGGCATGGGGGGATGCTCGACACTGGGAGCCCTGTACCAGTAGCAAGGCTCAGCACTCACGGTCCAGGAGAGGTGGACGGCGCCCAGTGGCAGCACCACAGGTTCCTGCAGGTGCACAGCCACTTGCGCCAACTCCTGCTGCACCTGCTCGGGATCCAGCCCTTGCTGCGTGGGGCTGGCGTCTGCTGGAAACATGAGAGGGCAGAGGGCCCATGGATATCTCCACTGGTGTCACCAAGTGGAGAAGCCATGGCGACACCACATACCCATGGAAACTCCACTGGCATCACTGGGCAAGGATGGCCCCAAAGATTTTGGGTGCATGGGCACCTCCATTGGTGTCACCAAGTGGAGGTGGACCCGAGGATGGGGGGTTCATTGACACCTCCACCGATGTCACTGCTGGCTCTCACCTCGGGTGCGCACAGGCTCCGAGACGCCGCTGGGGTCACTGAGCCCGTAGGCATTGACCGCCCGCACCAAGAACAGGTAGACAGAGTCGGGGACGAGGCCGCTCACTGTGTGGGTCTCACTCTCCACATCGGCTGCCACCGTCTGCCATGGGCCACCCGCCGCCTGGCTGCCGGGGGACATGGGTGACTCGTGACAGGGTGGTATCAGGCCACCACATCATCCCTGCAGCCAGAGGAGAGGCTTGTGTGATACCTGAAAGCCTCCACTATGTAAGAGGTGACATCGGTGGCACCGCTGTCCTCGTTCCCTTTCCAGCTGAGGGTGACACTGCTTTTGGTAACGTTGGTGACCACAGGGGTGGAGGGTGGCCCAGGGAGGAGACCGGGTGCAGGGGAAGGCAGGGAGAGGTCGGATTCATCACCTGCAGGGAGATGCATGGAGGTCTGGGGTGGCTTTGTTCCCAGTGCCACAGTGTCCCCGCTGCAGTGACATCTCCATGACCCACCTTGTACCTCCAAGGAGCTGCCCCAGCGTGTCTCGCCCGCTGAGCTGGTGGCCACGCACTCGTATAGCCCGGAGTCTCTCACCTGCAGGGGGAAGAGCTCCTGCCCCATCACCCTGAGCACCCATCACCTCGGCACCCAGCACCCTGAGCACCCACCACGCTTTGTACCCACCCCCCTGAGCTCCAGCACTGCTTGTACCCACCACCCTGAGCATCCACCTCCCTTCGCTGCACCCCTCGCACCCACTGCCCCCTCCCTCCCTGCAGTGCCCCACGGGTGCCCCTGCCGGGGCCGGCTCACCCGGAGGCCGGTGATCTGCAGGGTGCCGTTCTCCAGCAGGCTGGCACGGGGCTGGACACCTACCAGGGCACTGCCATCCTTCAGCCACCCCACGCTGCCTGGGGGGTCATGGGCCCCCACACCGCAAGGCAGCCGCACTGTGGCCCCCACTGGCAGCACTGTCCGGTTAGTGGGGAGCAGGCTGGTCACTGGTGGGTGGAGTTCAGAGGGTGCTACAGGGAGAAAATCAGGAATTGCTGGCTGGGGGGGTAGGTGTCACTCATACACTGAATGTGCCAGTTCTCCACTGGCACTGGACTTACCCCCCGTCACCTCCAGGCCTGCCCTGGCCAGGACGCTGCCGGCCACGCTGATAGCCTGGCACAGGTAGTGGCCGGCATCACTGGGCTGGACGTTGACGATGGTCAAAGCACCGCTGGGGTTCACCCACACACGGCCAGAAGGGATCGGGGGCTGGCCCGGGAACAGCAGGGTCTGAGAGGGAGTGGGATTAGTGGGGGGATGAGGCTGGGGGAGGATGGGATGCGGGGGTTGTGATGGGAACAGTGTTAGGGGTAGGAATGGGAATGAGATTGGGGATGGAATGGAATGGAATGGAATGGAATGGAATGGAATGGAATGGAATGGAATGGAATGGAATGGAATGGAATGGAATGGAATATGATGGGGATTGGGATGGGAATGGAATAGGGACAGGAATGGAGTAGGGACTGTGATGGGATGGTGATGAGGATGGGTAGGGATGAGGACTGGTACTGGTGTGAGGTTGAGATGGGATGAGATTGGGACGGGGTAGGAATTGGGATGGGGATTGTGACGATAATGGGGATGAGATGGTGATGGGATTGGGATGAGGATGGGGTTGTGTCTGGGTCTGGGGTCAAGGATGAGGGAAGGAGACTGACCTGGCTCCCCTCTTTCTGCCAAAAGACAGCGGGTGGAGGGTTGCCCTTGCTCTGGCACTGGAAAGTCACGCTCTGGCCAGGGGTGACAGCTTGGTCATGGGGCCCAGTGACAAGCTGGGGGGGCACTGTAGCAGTGTGGGGAGAGACAAGGGCTTGTCTGGGCAGTCCACCAGCACCCAAGGGTGCTCCCCAGGGCCCCCCTTACCGTGCACAGTGAGAGTGCCCGACGCCTCTGACCTGCCCACGCTGTTATCAGCCACACAGGTGTAGGTGCCCTCATCCTCCACCTGTAGCCGGCTGATCCGCAGGGTGTTGTCTGGCAGCACCTCCCACCTGGGGGGAACCCCGCGAGGCTGTGGCACCAGCAGAGCGCTCCG
Source organism: Aleadryas rufinucha (assembly GCA_013397815.1). NCBI lineage: Eukaryota > Metazoa > Chordata > Aves > Passeriformes > Aleadryas > Aleadryas rufinucha. The sequence continues at coordinate 24,281 of VZTH01004434.1, forward strand.
GCACCAGGAGGGCACAAGGTGCCATGGGGTTTGGATGTAGTGAGGATGCAGGATGTGATGGGAATGTGGGATGTGATGGGTACAGTAGAAATCTGGGATGCAAGGAAAATGCGAGATGCAATGGGGATGTGGAATGTGGTGGAGATGTGGAATGTGATGGGGATGTGGGATGCAATGGCGATGTGGGTTGCGATGAGGATATGGGATGTGATTGGGATTCGGGATGCGATAAGAATGTGGGATGCAAAGAAGATGCGGGATGCAATGAGGATTTGAGATGCAAGGGGGATGTGGGACGTGATGGAGATGTGACATGATGGGAATGTGGAATGCCATAGGGATGCAGGATGTGCAGAGGATGGAGGATGCTCCAGGGTTATGGGATGCAATTCCTTGATGCCATGAGGATGCCAGGTGCTCCAAGCACACCAGGCTGGCACACACTGATGCTGCTTGGCTGCACCACAGAACCCTGGCTGGCCTTGGTGCCCCTCAGCCACCCCCTCACCCCCTACTCACCTTCCCAGTGGCATTTCACCCTCCTCCTTGCGCCAGCGCACCGCCGGCCGCGGATCCCCCACCGCCTCGCAGGCAAACTCCGCCGTCCCCTCCACCAGCACCACCTGGTTGTGGGGCCTCTTGCCAAATGCTGGGCGCTCTGTGGGGTGGCTGTCAGTCCCACCAGGATAGCACCCACCTCCCTGACACCCCAAAAATTAAATCCCCACGCACCAAAGACGACCAGCTCGGCCGGCTCGCTGTCCCTCTCCCCTACCACGTTGGTGGCCACGCAGACATAGACACCGGCATCGCTCTTGTGAGTACTGGCCACCATCAGCTTCCCACCACGGATCTGCAGGAAGTACAGCTCATCCCACATCCCTATCACATCCTGCATCCCCATCACATCCCTCATCCGCACTGTATCCCACATCCCCACCGCATCCTACACCCCACTGCATCCCATATCTCCATGACATCCCACATCCTCATTGCATCTCTCATCCTGACTGCATTCTGCATCCCCATCACATCCTGTACCCTCATTGCATCGCACATTCCCATTGCACCCACACTCTCATCACATCCCGTGTTTCCACTGCATCCCAAATCTCTGATGCATCCCATATCCACATCCCATCCCCAACCCATCCTGCATCCATCACATCACACATCCAACTCTCTGCTGCATCCCACATTCCCTCGCATCCCCGTCCCATTCCAGATCCTCACTGCATCCCGCATCCTCACTGCACCCACAACCACATCACACCCCACATCCCCACTACATCCTATATCCCTATAATATTCCACATCCCCACTGCATCACCTCCACCGCAGTTCTGGCCCCCCACCCCTCACCGTCAGGCGCTCGTCCTTGTCGCTGACCCGGACTCCGTTCTTCTTCCACGAGACGCTGGGCTCGGGATGGCCGCGGGGCGGGACACACTCCAGCACGGCCGGTTCTCCCGCCGCCACCACCACGTCCCCTGGGGGCTGCCGGAAATCGTCCCGCAGCACTGCGGGGACACAGCGGCCTGAGCTCCCCAGCCCTGCGCCCCCGGGCCGGGGGGAGCATCATCTGCTTTGGCTTGAATTGGCTTTAACAGATTTTAATTTATCTTCATCGGTTTTACTTGATTTTTAAACGTCTTCATTTGTTGTCATTTATTTTCATGTGTTTCCAATTAGATTCACCTCTTTTAATTTCTTTTACCCATGTTTTCATTTATTTTCACTCCTTTTCATTAATTTTCACTTATTTTCATTTATTGCCAATTATTTTCAGTTTTTTCATTATTTTCATTTCTCTTCACTAATTTGCACTTATTTTATTTTTTCATTTATTTTCACTTACTTTCAGTTATTTTCACTTTCTTTAATTAATTTCTCTTTTTTCCATGTTTTAATTTCTTTTGTTATTTACATCTGTTTTCACTTCCTTACTCTTCTCTTCACTTATTTTTACTTATTTTCACTTATTTTCTTTTTTCACTTGTTTTCACTTGGTTTCATTTATTTCCAATTTTTCTTACTTCTCTGAATTTATTTTCATTTCTTTTCACTTTATTTATTTCCAATTATTTCCCCTTGTTTTCATTTATTTTCCCCTCTTTTCCCTCGGCAGCACAACCCAGGAATGTGAGAGCCCCTTGCCACTGGAGCAGGCTGGGCTCAGGGATGATACCAAAACCCCAAATTCCGCCCCCAAATCCCGCCAGGACTCACCGGCCACCTCCAGGGAAGCATTCCGGCTGGTGGCCTCCCCCAGGTAATTCCTGGCCACGCAGACATAAACCCCCTCGTCGGGCTTTCCCCGCCTCCCGTGCAGGATTCGGAGGAAGAAGAGGGATCCCCCCGGGAGGAGGGTGCGGTGGGAGCGGGGATCCTCCCGGTCCGTCTCCACCCTCTCCCCGTCCTTGTACCACTCCACCACCGGCGCCGGGCGCCCCTCGGCCTTGCAGCTCAGCGTGGCCGGCTCCCCCTTGGACACCAGGACATCCGTGGGGTGCTCCACGATGCGGGGAGCCGTGTCCTCCAGCTGAGCGTGGGATCCTGCAGGGAAATCAGGAGGGGTAGGGACGGGGGGCTGGGGGAATGAGCATCCTTGGGTTGTGTGGGGCTTTCCCGGCTCCAGACTCTGCTTTGCTCGGAAGGCAGGAGGTGAGATGAAGCATGGCCGGGTCTCAGCCCACTCTCCCCATCCCAGGGTGGGTGCTGGTGGGGAGGCAGCAGGATTGGGAGGGTGTCAGGCAAGGCCAGTGGGTCCCAGCAGCTCGGCTCCCAGTGATGGCTTTTTCCACCCAGTTTCCAACTGGGCATCGATGAGGAAATGGGGTTGGGGCTAAATTCTCCCCAAGCAGGGATTTTCCCATCAGCTACCAAGTGCTGATTTTCTGTAGCAGAGCTGGTCATTCTGGGCTGCGGAAAATGCTTAATTTTAAGTTTTAAAAAGTCCCATATTGGGATTGTGGGACTGTTCCTGAAAAAAAATCCCGCTAGGGCATGGGAATTAGTGGATGGTCATTAATGCCGGCATAATTAATGCTCACTCACAGGTATCTCTGCACACATCCCCTTCCCCTGTTCCCCCACATCCTGGGGTGGGATGCAGGCATAAGGGGGCTGCAATTTGGGGTGCCCATGGGGTTGCCATGGGGATGGGATGTGGCTGCCATGGGGATGGAAGCGATGCTGCAGGGCACTGGGTACCCCCGGGGGGCACAGCAGGGACCGAGGGGGCCGCAGCTGGGCCCGGTGACTAATTGGGACAAGCAGGGGGTCAGGGCAGGCCCCTTCCTGTGCCCGGCTGGCTATGCAAGGGCAGGGGGTCCAGCGGGGTTTGGGAACACCCCCTCCCATCACCATCCACCCAGAGCCAGCTGGAGGGGGATGTTCAGACTAAAAAAGAGGAGAGAAGCTCGAAACAGAGTCAAAATTCAGGCAGACATCCTCTTCCTCACCCCTCCCTTCCCCCCCACTCTATCCCAGCTAGGGGTCATGGGGCTGGTTTGGGGATATGGGGAGGATTAGGGCACACAGAGCTGGTTGGAGGGCACTGGGATGGTTTAGGAATGTAGAGATAGTTTGGGAACACAGAGCCAGTTCCAGTTTGTAGTCTGGGGATCGTCTTGGGGACACAGGACTGGTTTGGAGACAGGGAGTCGCTCCTAGTTGTGTCTGGGAGTTGTTTGGGCACACAGGGACAGTTTTGGGACATGGGGCTGGTCCTGGTTTGGAGACTGAGGATGGGTGTGGGGACATGAAGGCTGTTTGAGGACACTGGGTTGCCCCTGGTTTGGGGTCTGGCGATTGGTCTGGGGGCATGGGGACAATTTGGGGGTGCCATATCTGTCCCAGCTGTTGATGTAGGAACATGGGACAGTTTAGGAACAAGGGGCTGCTTGAGGTTCAGAATTTGGGAACACAGGACTGGTTTAGGAACTACAGGACAGTCCTGACTTGGGGACAGTGGGCTGGTCTCAGTTTGGGGTTGTGGAGACTATCTAGGGACACCACATCACTCCCGGGAGCTGGTCTGGGGACAGGGAGCTGGTCCTAGATTGGGGACACGGGGCTGGTATGGGGACATTGGGTCAGTTCCGGAGTTGGGACGTGGGGCAGGTCCCGGTTTGGGGACACGGGGACAGGCTGGGAGTCCGGTGTCCGTGCTGCTGGGATCCCAGCTGGGGCTGGGGGGCTGCGGGCTACTTCCAGCATCCCGGCTGGAGCAGGAGCAGGAACCCCGGGACAGGGGAACAGAAAGACCGGGGACCACGTACCGTTACCGGGGGTGAGATCGGGCAGGTGGAGCGCGGCGATGGAGCGGTTGATGCCGAGCAGGAGCGAGGAGTTGGAGCCGTCGGCTCCCAGCGAGTCGGCGAACAGGTTCATCTGCAGCAGCGTCTTCAGCAGGTACCGCAGCATCCCGCCCGGCTCGGCTCGGCTCGGCTCGGCTCGGCTCGGCTCGGCTCGGCTCGGCTCGGCTCGGCTCGGCTCGGCTCTGCACGACACGGCTAAGACTGACTCAGCTCAGCCCGGCTCAGCCCGATCCGGCTCAGCCCGCTCCGGCTCAGCTCAGTTCGGCTCTGCTCGGCTGGGCTCTGCTCAGTTCAGCCCAGTCCGGCTCAGCTCAGTTCGGCTCTGCTCGGCTGGGCTCTGCTCAGTTCAGCCCAGTCCGGCTCAGCCCGGTCCGGCTCAGCTCAGTTCGGCTCTGCTCGGCTGGGCTCGGCTCAGTTCAGCCCAGTCCGGCTCAGCCCGGCCCGACTCGGCTCAGTCCAGCGCGGCTCAGCCCAGCCCGACTCAGTCCGGCTCAGCTCACCACGGCTCGGCTCAGCCTGCGGCACCGCCTCCCGGGTGGGGGACGGGCNNGCGTGTGAGGGTGCTCGTGAAGGGATTGTGCTACGGTGGCACTTGGAATAGGGTAAAAGTGGAGGAAAAGGGGAAGTCGGGAGTGTGGGGAACCTGGAGGGGGCTCAGGGAAAAAGAGGAGGTGGGGAGGAGAAGGGGCAGTGAGGGAGGACCGGGATGCATCTGGATATGCACATCTGGGATCTTGGGAGGAAGAAGGGGTCTCACATCTGCACGCACAGCAGCAGATGAAATGTGCCCACACACGTTTGCACATCTGGGTCCCCACAGGTGTTCACATCTGGAGGACTCTTGGGGCACAGCTGGTGAGGGGAGAGGCTTTTCCACATACATCTGGGGCACCAAGGATCTCCGGGATGTTCACATCTGGGAGGGCTGGAGGATGCAGCTGCATTCAGACCAACAGCTGGAGAGGTCCCCGCTGTCACAGCCGGCCACACAGCTAAAGGCACAGGGATGCTCCAGCACATCTGGAGAGCCAGGTGGTTTCCATTTGTGCACATCTGGAGGTACAAGGTGAGCGCACATCTGGAGAGTTTGCCCAGGTTGGCTTTTCCACAGCCAGAGCTGTGCTGAGGCTGCAGACAGGTGCACATCTGGACCGCTCAGCCTCACCAGCATCCTCTGGGCTCTCCATATCCCACCAGATCTGCCAGGTGTCCAGTGGGCGATGCATTATTCATCTGTCCCTTGGAGCTGGGCACGGAGAAAGTAAATAAATATTAATTTAGTAGGAGCACAAAGCTTTTCCGCTTCTCCTGCTGGCAGTGTGGCAGCACAGGGATTTCTCAGTAGGATCAAAAAAAAAAAAAATCCATGGAATAACAGGTTTATCCAACTACTACCTGAATAATTCCCTGGGACGGGAATTGATGGCAATGCTGGAATATTTAAAGTTGCTACGTTTCCCTTCCTTCTCCTTTTGGGTGCCTCTGAAAAGCTGACCTGAGGAATGGGACATCTCCGACATGGAACTACAGTATGGAAAAGGATGTTAATCCCTGGAAAGCCTTTGGGCCTCTTTTCATGGAGCTCTTGGAAAATGGGAGAATTTCTAATGGGAATCCTGGAGATTTTGGGAGCCTCAGGGATTAAAGCACCTCTGTATTAATCCCACTATGAGGTTTGAGGCTGCAGCGATGGGCTCCCGGGGGTGACACACGCGCATCCAACACCTCCTCTGAGAGAGCTTGTGATGGGGAATGGAGACAAAGGAGCCGCCTCATCCCGATGGATAATCCCCCTCAGATTCATGCCGTTAATCAGCTGGGCAAACAGCGAGTGCGGGGGCATCGCCTCCTTGTTAGCAGATTTATTCTCACTGCCGCGGCATTTAATTGCTGCTTGATTCGGCGATTAGCGGCTGTTTGCCCAGGCTTTGTCCAAATCTCCCCCCTCAAAGTTTTTAGATGGGGAGAGGCTTCCTCCCCACTCCTTTATCCTCATTATTCTGCCTTGGTTTTGCTGCTTCCTTATTCCTCCTGGTTTTTCCCAGCCCTCGTTGGGCGGCATCGCGTGGGGAAACTGAGGCACGAAGT
>VZTH01004435.1:191-53682 GCA_013397815.1 Aleadryas rufinucha
GGGCGGGGCCAGAGCCGGGGGATGCCCGGGGGGATGCCAGGCTCACCCAGCCCCTCTCCATGCCCCGCAGTCGGTGTTCACGCTGGGAGCGGCGGCCGGAGGGCTCAGCACGATGCTGCTCAACGACTGCCTGGGCCGCAAGCTGAGCATCATGTTCTCGGCTCTGCCCTCGGCGCTGGGGTACGCGCTGCTGGCCGGAGCCCAGGGCCTCTGGATGCTGCTGCTGGGCCGGGTGCTGACGGGCTACGCCGGCGGAGTGACCTCCGCCTCCATCCCGGTAATGCGCCAGGGGAATGCAGGGCAGGAGGTGCTGTGGATGAGCTGGGGGATGACCCCGCTGCTTTTTGGAGGCATCAGCAGAGCCCCAGGGCTGCGCCTGAGCCAGCGGGGATGGGGAGGACGCAGCGGGTCAGCAGCCAGGGATGGGGAGGTGTCAGAAGGGAGGATGAACCCATGGCCAGCCGGAGCTGAGCCCGTTGGTGCTGGACTTCCTCGCCTGCAGGAAAGGCAAGGCAGGTCCTCAGGCCCTGCTCCTCCCAGCAGTTATTTCCTCCCAGACATCACCCTCGTGTTTCACCCAGAGGGGAAGGCAGGGGTTGAGTAACACCAGGGCACCTCTTTCCAGTAACGGAGCCGCTGGAGCACTTCTCCCGCTCTGGGGGGAGGGAGGGAAGTGGCGGTGCCGGCCAGGCTGCCCTCTCCTCTGGCCAGATGCAGCTGCACCCATCAGGTCCCCACCCCGAGACACAATTCCCCAGCAATTTGGGTTTCCCCTGCTCACGGGGGATGACTGAGAGGTGACAGAGGGCAGGGTGGCGGGTGACAAGGGGATGTTGCAGCTCTGTGAAGCTCTGTGCTGTCCCTGTCCAGGTTTACATCTCGGAGATCTCCCACCCGGGGGTCAGGGGGATGCTGGGTGCCTGTCCCCAGATCATGGCAGTGCTGGGCTCCCTCGTCCTGTATGCACTGGGTAAGTACCTCTGTGGTGCCTCAGTGTGCAGGGCAAGAGTGTGGGGAGGGGGAGTCAAAACAAACAACCTTCTCAGCGAGCTGAGGGCTTGTTCCCCTCATCCCCACCACCACAGCTGTGCCGAGGGGGCTGGACAGGGTCGTTCGTGCCCCTTGCCCTGGTGTGTGTGCTCTGAGGGATGAATCCACAGCCCACATGGACCCGTGGCCATGGCTGTGCCCGCAGATCCAGGGCCTGATGAGGTTTTGCCAGGGCTGGAGAGCAGCACATGATGATATTCCTGTGCATCTCCTGCCAGCACATGCCCTGGCTGCTGCAGGATCTTGCTGGATACTCCCAGATTTGCTGGAATTTCCCTATATCATAGTGCTTGAAACACTGCTTTAGTAGGAGAAAATATGTGCATAATAATAATAATAATAATAATAATAACAACAACAATATTCCTGCTGGCTTTATTAAATTAACTCATTGGGATGCCCAGGTGGAGGAAAGGCCAGGACACCCGTTCCTGAGTGTGTTTCCCCCCTAACTGTGGCAGGGCTGCTCCTGGACTGGCGCTGGCTGGCCGTGGCCGGGGAGGTGCCGGTGCTGGCCATGGTCCTCCTGCTCTGCTTCATGCCCAACTCGCCCCGGTTCCTGCTCTCCCAGGGGAAGGAGGACGAGGCCCTGGGCTCCCTGTGCTGGCTGCGGGGTGAGGACACAGATTATGCCCGGGAGTATGAGCAGATCAAGGACAGCGTGAGGAAGCAGGTGAGGAAGCTCAGCACGGGGAGATGGAACATGAAAACTGCAAAACCCATCCTCTGAGCAACTCCTGAGCTGCCCTCTGGGTGCCAGGTGGTTCCCAGAGGTGCTATCACTCCGTGTTTCTGCCTTTGTCCCCCCCAGAGCCGTCGGGTTTCCTGTGCTGAGCTCAAGGACCCCTTCCTTTACAAGCCCATCCTGATCGCGGGGGGAATGAGGTTCCTGCAGCAGCTCTCGGGGGTCACCTGCATCCTCGTGTACCTGCAGCCAATATTCAAGAAAACTTCTGTCATCCTGGTGAGCCCCGGGGTTCAGCTCCTGCTCGGGCTGCCTGGGCTTCAGTGAGGGTTGCCCAATGCTCCCAGTTCCCTACAGAGATAAAATCCCTTTTTTAGAGCACCTGCCCTGCAAAATGCCGTGTGAGGATGAGGAGCAGGACTGGCCCCACTGTCTTCCTGCTCTCCTCCTCTGAGCTTCAGGCTCATCTTCTCCAGTCTCTTATTCTGAGAACAGCTCTGGCCAAGTCATCAGCCAAAGGCAGAAGCTGTAGGAACCTGCCCCTTCCCCCAGCTCAGCTTCCCCACTGGTTTTTTGCAGAAACCAGAGTACGACGCAGCTCTGGTTGGCCTGGTACGTCTGTCCTCGGTGGCCATCGCTGCTGTGTCGATGGATAAAGCTGGGAGGAAGATCCTCCTTTTTGTATCAGGTATGGCTCTCTCCCACTTCTCTCACTCTCCTCCCAAGGGAAGCTCTTACTGAAGGATTTTCAGGAGCTCTGCAAATGTGCAGGAGTGGAAACTCCAGCCCAGCAGGGCTCAGGAAGGGAGGCAGGGAGGTCTCTTTCCCTCGGTGGTGGTTCAGCTCCTCAGCAGGGGCATTCCCAGGAGCTTGGCATGGAGGGGATCACTCGCCCATCATTCCAGCTGTGCCTCTCTCCACAGCTGCTGTCATGTTGGTCTCCAACCTGACCATGGGGCTCTACATCCACTTCGTGCCAGTTTCTCACAACGGCACCGTGGCCAACGCGAGCCTGGTGAGCTCTGCCAGCCTCCCTGCTGAGCCAACAAACTACATCACCCTCATCCCCCTCCTGGCAACCATGTTCTTCATCATGGGTAGGTGCAGAGAGCACAGGACTGGCCACCAGCAGGGGAGGGTGTTTCTCATCCAAAGCAGGGTGACACGGAGCAAGGAGATTGGGTTTGGAGTTGGAAGGAAGGCAGAAGTCCCTGGAAGAGCAAGAAAGGTGGCATCTGAAGTCACTTTGAGGGATGACACGAATGGGGAGGATAATCATTGCTGGGGTTACAGGGCAGGATTGCTCAGGGCTCTTCTGCACTCCTCAGTGCCCTTCTGTGAGAGCCAGTGAGCATCCCAACCAGGGGAATGAGAGAGTCCACTAAAGGGACAGACCCTGAGAGATCTCCCCAGGTTAGGGTGAGAGAAAAGGCCTCTCCTAGGCACCCTTCAAAGCCTGACCCCCCTTCCCCTCCTCCCCTGCAGGCTATGCCATGGGCTGGGGCCCCATCACTTGGCTGCTGATGTCGGAGATCCTCCCTCTCAAAGCCCGTGGGGTGGCCTCGGGCCTCTGCGTCGTGGTGAGCTGGCTGACAGCCTTCACCCTGACCCAGTTCTTCCTCCCAGCCGTGGTGGGTACTGCCCGGGGGGGGTCCCCTCCTCAGCCCCTCTCTGCACCAGCTCACGGCTGTTCTTCTGCCCCACTTCCCAGAACGCCTTCGGCCTCGAGGTGCCCTTCCTGTTCTTCGCTGTCATCAGTGCTGGGAACATCTTATTCACAGGCTGCTGCGTCCCTGAAACCAAAGGCAGGTCCCTGGAGCAGATCGAGGCCTTTTTCAGGACTGGCCGGAGGTCGTTCCTGAGGTAGGAGCTGCCCTTGCCCGGGCTCGAGGGCAAAGCAAACTTGTGCTGCTGCAAGTGGAGGCTGGAGCTCCCTGTGGGACAGGAAGGGGCAGCAATGATCGTCTTGCTCTGGCTGTAGAAGCTGCCAGATGGGACTTTTACCTCCTCTTCCTGTCACCCAACACTACCTGCTGCTCTCTGCACGAGCTGTCAGTCCATGGGATGGGAGCAGGTAACCAGGGCCAGGCTGGACACAGAGGTGTCCTGCAAGAATAAAGGTGTGGCTGTGGACAGGAGACCATGGTTGTCCTTTGCTCAGCAGCCTGAGAGTCTGAGGGCTTGGCTGGAGCTGAGTTTACAGCTGGAGCCGTTCTGGTGAAAGCTCATCATGTAGCTGCAAGAATAAAACAGTTTTGCCTCCAACTGCAAGACCTTGCCTTGATTTGCAGAGAAGGGAGGGATGGGAGAGGCAGAGCAGGACTGTGACAAGGGGACCACAGCAGCCTGCAGCTCCCCAGAGGAGTCTCAGGCACTCAAGGACCAGGAAAGAGGCAGAGCCAGACCTTTTGTATAAAAAGCTGCCACGTTTTATTGCTCTAAAAACACACATCACACTAGAAGCCTAATGAACAAGACCAAATACAGTTCACAAAGAAAACCCAGGACAAAAGAATGGGAACAGACGAACATTCAGCTGTAGTGCAAGTGATTCCCTGTAGGAAAGACACAGTGAGTACTGGCAACACCTTGTGCTGGGGTGGGTCCTTCCCAGCGTGGGGTCTGACCCACCCACAGAGAGGGAGGTGGATGTGCCTCCACCTCCATCACTTTGAGATTTCAACTGCATAGTTAGTAGCAAATCAGTCTTACCCCTTCCCTGTGTGTCCTGAAAGATTAAGAACTTTTATAAAGTATTTTTTAGAGCTAACCCGAGGTAAAACACGGCTGCAGGAGGTGGTTATGGCTGTGAGGAACAAATGGCCTGGCTGAGTCCAACCTGACTCCTCCCACAAGGGCAGAAGCACAAAGGCTGAGCTGGGACTCATGATGTGACCCAAGTGCTTGTCCAAGCTCCTGAAATGCACTTGGCACCCCAAGGGCTGGTGGAAATGCTGGTGTCCTCCCACTCCTGGGACGTTCAGCCTGCTGTCACAAGGAAGCAGGGGGTAAAACAGCTTGTCTGACCCAGCCCTCCAGATGTGCCAGCTGCCAATTCACTCTTCTGCAGCAGGAGATGAGAAATCACCTAAGAGAAGATGTGCTTTATCACAGCATTAATTTAAAACAGCCTAGGACAGAGGGAGAGTGATGGGCCAAAATAAAAAACACAGAAAACATTCAGTATTAAACCTACCCTTTGCTGCTGAGACCCTTTTCCAGAAAGATGTTCAGCCCTGGCTGGAACACAACTTTTTCTAAGCATGGCCTGACTACGAGAGGTCTCCAGAGCCTCTGGTTTCCACTGACCTTCTGAAGATCAGGATTTCTGGCAGCCCTGTGCTCGAGCATTCTCTTTCTCACATGGCTATGGACCAGGTCTTGATATCTTCACTTCAGTGAAACCCTTCCCTGAAGACAGTGGATGTTTTTTCCTGAGGAAAAAAATGACAGAGATGAATTGAGCTTCCCAGGGCTCGGCCTAAGGAGGAAATGCCCCACTAGGAAATGAGGTTGGACTCTTCAGCTCCTGCGAGGACCTCGGTGGAGAAGCGTTTTCTGAGCGACCTCCTTGCTTCAGCATCCAAAGTCCGAGGGCTTTTGCTACAACGTTCGGAGTCTGAGAAACCACAGTGGCTCTTCCCAGAGGTAGGATGGTCTCTTTATTCACTGCACACACAGAGAATCAACGGGTGTGTTACAAAAGCAGCTCCAGCCCAGAGCAGCCAGCCCTGCTCTGCTCTGCTCTTCACGCCCAGCGGGCAGCCCCAGGGGACACGGAGCTGCCAGGCACGGGTGGCACAGGCGTGGAAGAGTGGCACAGGGCATGAATGCTGCCCTGGTCACTGGTGTGACAGCGCTCCCCAGGCGTCCTTCTGCTCTCGGTGCCAACAACTCGCTGTCCTCAGCGCCCCCGAGCTCTCACATCGCCTCCTTCCCAACGCCTGGCGAGCAGAACCCCTTCCACAGAGCCCCTGGGATCAGCCACCCGGCCTGGGTGCCCTCAGCAGGGGTTGGGTCGAGCCTGTGAAACCTCCAGAGCAGGGTTTGAACTTCGTTTGTCCTTGCACAGCTCCAAGCACACCGAGGGCGCCTCTAAACACAACTAACAACCACCATGCACTGGCTTTTAACTACTGGGATGCTACTACTCTAAAGCTCCTTCCTACCTCCACCAAGCAGGCCCACACGGAGGTGAGACCATCCACAGACTGCCACTACAGCTCTTAAAAGCCATGGGTGCTGTCACCAAGCCTGTCTGCGATGATGGCAGCGTCCAGCTTGGCTCCAGCTGCACCAGACAGCCAAAATTCCCAAGGGCTCCCACTCCAGACAGGCCCCTGGAGGAGTAACCACGCTTGGAGCAGGGATCTGAGACACCTCCAGTTGTGGCAGGCATAGACACTTCAAGCACTGTGGCCAAAGGCTCCAGCTCAGCTCTTTCAGAGGAGTCCCTGAGGCCCATTTTCAGCTCAGGGCTGAGCTTTGCCCAACCAGTCAGGGTGGCAGATTGATGCAGATTGTTCCCTTGCCTCAGCCCCAGGGTCAGACCCTGCTGCCACAAAACACTCGGTGACAGCACTGCTGGGACTTCTGCCTCGGTGCCAAGGGAGCAGAGTGGACCCTGCCCACGCCAAGGAGCCCTGCAGGTGAGCTGGAGCAGCACCCACCTGCCCCAGCCCCAGGGACCATGGCAGGAGGACAGTCAGATGAAGCCAGAGAGGCTCCCACCAGCTCTGTGCTCCCTCAGAACCCCCTGCAAAGGTCTCACCCCTTCACCTCTGCTTTGCCTTTCACCTCCTGTCACTAAAGCTACTGCAGAACTACTCACAGAGCAAAGCTGGCACTACCAGAGACATTTACATGCACCAGTCTGCAACATTCCTCTACTAAACACTACAGAACTCCCCACACCCCCCTGAAATCAAAGCACGTGCCCATTCCTGAGGCAGGACTCTGCCCTTGCACCACCCAGAGGTTTTTCCCACTGGAGGATCCCACATTCCTCCTGCAGCATCCATCCCTGCAGGCAGCACGAGGCTGTGGGACAATGGCCCGTGCACTGCATTCAGCACCAGGGACCAGAGCTGGGGGCTCCAAACCAGCACAGCTTTTATGGAAAAAAAGCTGCCTTTATGGAAAAAAATCCAGGCTGGTGGTGCCTGCTCTGCACCCCAGACAAGGATGGGAGTGTCAGAGCACCAGGGGTGTCGGAGCAATCCCAGCTCAAAGGCCAGGGGGAGAGGGGCTTAGCACAAAAAGGGCCACATCCAGCTGCAAGGGCCTCTGGAAATCCTGACTGGTGTGAATCCTCACAGCTCCTGAGCTCCAGGGTGGAAGCAGCAGCTCACAGGAGCTGGCAGCCAGAGGAAGGGCAGGGTCCAAGGAGAGTTTTCAGCGTGGACTGGGGGACAGACCCCTCTGACAGACAGCACCCGGCCTCCAGCAGCATTTCTCAGACCACAGCACAACCCCTCTGTACCCAAGGATTCAAATGGGGACACACAGGGCTGGTGGCTGCCCCAATCCACCAGTTACAGCCCAGTTTTCCTCCCTTCTCTCTCCCAGAAGAGGGGGAAACAAACTTTGTCAAGCTTGTGGGCCAGAACAAGACAAAGGGGTCAAAGGACAACACACTTTTTTGGGAAGAGTCTGAGAAACACTCTGAAGGCTGAAATTGGATTTTGCAGCAGCCAGGGCTGTCCCTGGATTCAGAGACCCCTGGTGAAAAGAGGCAGCCCTGTGAAGGACAGGAAACAGAGCACTCCTTTCTCCTGTATCCAGAGAAAATGAGCCCCATCAAAATACTTAAATAACTAGAAAATAAATTATTCCCCTTTTTCCCCAATCAAAACAAAAAGCAACCATATAAAAATCAAATAAATTAAAATCCCCAGGACAAACTGTGATGAGAAGAGGGGGATCTGGGCTTGGTGAGCAGTTCTGTACTGCGTGGTACGAAGCAGACAGAAAATACAACGTGAAAACCACCGAGAGAGCCTGGAATAATAAAGTAAAACATCCCAGCTGTCCACACTGACACGGTGCAGCCTCCTCTCTGTTGGCACAGGAAAGATGTGCCACCTTCCCATACAAAACCAGCTCAGGATTGATGCAAAAAAACACAATCCAAAGGCAAGCAAAGGGCAGGTCCCTTCACAGAGGGATGCAGGGAGGTAACAGCAGAGTCCCAGGCTCACGAGGCAGGAATGCTCTTACACATCAGTGACCCTCACACCAGCAAAAAATCCCACTTGGCTCAAGAAACAACTCCCTTTTCAGCTGAGGGGCAGCACACCTTGTTCCCCTTCTTCCCCAGTAAAAGAGCGAAGCTTAAGGAAAGTGCCCTTATTAAGACAAAGTAATTAATTCTTGTAATTCAAGTAAATGGCAGGAACTGCCTGCAGCTGTACCCAGAGGAAGCAGGGGCTGTGCTTTGTAGGTCCCAGGATGTGCCCAGCAGCTCTGGCAGCTCCCTGCAGAGATGGATTTCATCTTTAAATGGGTTTTTGCTGGAAGTCCTTTCCCGTGCAGCGATGCCTCCAGTGCCTGGTCCCATAATTAAAACAGACTCAGTGGAAGAAGACCAAGCTTAAGCACCAGGGGGTTTTGCAAAGCCTGGTTTAGGTGTTGTGCCTGGGAAGGGCCATCCCAGAGAGTGTTCCTGAACACGTGGAACCTGCACTGGCAGGTCCTCTGTCCCTCCTCACCCATCCAGAGAGCAGCTCCCAAAGGGGCACTCCACAGAAAAAAAAGGCTGGGAAAGCAGCACTCAGAGAGCCAGCACCTCTGCAGCAAAAAGAGAAAAATAAAAGATTCAAAAATAGAAAATAGGGGCACTGTGAGATATTGGGTTGAGGGTTGAGAGGGGGAGCGACGTGCTGAGGTCTGGCCGCTGGTGTGAGGAGAGGACACGGCCTGCCCCAGCCCCTGAGATTTCCAGCTGCTGCAGCGTCCAGGGAAATCGTGGTGCAGCAGGGAGTGGAGCGCACAGAGGGAAGGGCAGAGCGGATTCCCACGTCTTCACCACGTCAGTGTCCAGGAGAGGTTACCCCGAGCTCGTGTCCTTCAGAGAGCCTGTCCCTCCAGGGCCCCCGTGAGCTTCTCTTCATCCATCTGCTTCTGCTGCTGGTGGATGCGGGCGTAGGAAATGGCATCTCCCCTGTGGAGAGAAGGGGCAGCGTGGGGATGCGAACCCCAGGAGCCACCACGGCAGAGACATGGCCCAGCTGGGGCCTGGCTCTCCGTGCCGAGGGATTCCAGGAGTGAGACCAGACCTGCCGGCCCTCTCCAACCCCACCAAAAAGCTGCTCACTGCCCCAGAGCTGGGCCCATCCACCCAACAGCTGCAGAAAGAAGAGTGGGATACTCAGGAACTCCCAAAACTCTGAGCTTCAGCAACCCCCAGGACCTTCCCTCCCGGGGCTCTGGGATGAGGGAGATTTTCTGCGGCGAGAAAATTCACATTTACACCCCAGCACGGTTCGTGCAAGAGGAAAGCACAGCCTTAGGGAGGCAGACGGGACAAGGGCTGGAGCTCCATCTCCCCCTTCCCTGCCCTCCACGAGCAGCTGGGACCCCTCTTACTTCTTCCCGAGGGCCGACAGGCCGTAGAGCACCCCGGTGGCGAAGGCGATGGCGTTGCCGAAGAGCGTGGTCAGCGTCAGGCTGAGCATGACGGGGAACACGGCCATCCTGGAAGAACAGGGGCAGCCCTCAGAGCCCGGCCCCGCTCCCCAGGGGACGCAGGGGTGTCGGTTCCCCAGGATGTGCCCACCACCATCCCCCCAGGAGCATCCTCACCCGCAGTAGAAAGCCGCCTTCTGCCAGGCCCGCAGCCGGTCGGCCCGCGCGGACACGGCGTTGGCGAACTCGATGAACTGGCAGCAGAAAGGGGCCTCGCACAGGAACAGCACGAAGGCGTTGAGCCTCCAGAGAGAGCAAACCGGGGTTAATCCCGCTGGTTAGGCACCCAGAGTGAGGGTCAGCAACGCCCCCCAGCCCCACAGAGGCCAGGCACACCGTGCTCCGTGCAGGTGGAGGGAATGGTGAGGCTGGACCCCGCTGCGCTCACCCCCCTTCTTGATAATTTCCAAATTTCCAAGCCCTGCTGCCCCAGACTTATTTTGGACAAGGGCATCTCAGTATTTACCTAAAAATGCATGAAGAAATAATACAAATTGAATAAACCTAACATCTCAACCTGCCTGATGGAGCAAGATCTGGCAATTCCCAGAGCATGACGGATGTTTCACTCCCATCCACTGCCCACCTAGGGCAGCTGTGCCCCCCTCAGTGGGGTCTGGTTAACAACACCTCCCTCCCAGCAGGAAAACGAAAAGAAACCCCGCTCACATCATCCACACGCCGGCCGCGATGTTCAGGGGGTTGATGGTGACACAGTTCCAGAGACCAGCAAAGGCACAGGCTGGAAAGAAAGAGGCTTTCAGTGACCACGATGACCAACCCCATGTGCCCTTGGTCAGCACCCCGTGGGCACTGCAGGGCAGCACAGGAGGGTGGGCAGAAAGGTCTGGTGGCCCAAAAAGAGCCTGGAACGCAGGGGAGAGCCCTCCTCTGGTATCCTTTTGCTCTGAGTGCTGTTCCAACAATTATTCCCCTTGTGTAGAGCAACATTTGCTTCCACATGGAGCCCAGGACGTGCACCTGGATTTTGTGTGCCAAGGAATTCCTGCTTTGTCCCGGGGTGGACGAGCAGCGCCAGCAGGCTCCACCTCTGAGCAGCACAGGGCAAGTTGAGCACTAGCAGGACTTGCACACAGGCAAACAATAAACACAGCAGAGGTGAACCCAGCCTCTGGCTCTCGCTGCTGGTTCTGTGCAGCCTCACCAGAGATGGGCAGAAAAAAGCCGAGTTTGGGTCTCCGCTAACACAAAAGGAAGCGAATAAAGCCCAAAATAACCCCAGTGCTCCTGGCTCTGTAACTCAGGGAGAGGAACCAGGCAGCAGCGACCGAGCTGAGCTGCATCCACCCCCCTGCTGCCTCATTAAACTTGCAGAGTGTTCCCGGCACCTGATATGGCCCCTTCCCTCTGCCAGTGCCGGAGCCAGCACCGGGAACTCGAGCCCAGGTGGGAGGGCAGGAACACGGGCTCAGCAAACAACATCACACTGCAAAACTCCAGCTGAAATTAATTCTATACCCTCTAAAGCCTGTCTTGGGGGTGATGGAGAGCAGCAGAGTCCCTCTCTGAGGATGAGACCAGCCCTGGATCGGGGATTTTGGGTGTGTGCTAAGGGGATCCCTGAGCAGAGCTGCAGCCCTGACCTTCAAAAGCCTGGCACCTGCTTGCAAGGTTTCTTTTAAGCAGTCGCTGCTGAATCCTCAAAGTTCCTTTAAAAATAGTTATCCTTGTTTACCGTGCTGGGAAGCAGAATTGCAGGCAATGACAGGAGGCATCGAAGGTCATCCCACAAGCAAACGACCTCCTGCTCTTAGGAAACACCAAAAAACGTTCTTTTTTAACACTTCTTAGAACTGATTCCCACAGGACCCAAAACCTTTTAGAGAATCCTGCAAGAACAAGCTCAGCTAGCAGAGGGGATACACCAGAGGATGTGTTAATATCCGTGCTCCAAGGGCACTCCTCATGCTCCCACCCCACAGGGACCGGTGTCAGTGTCCCCACACTGCAGGGGAAACTGAGGCACTGGGGTGGGATGATCTGCTCAGGGTCATACTTGCAAACAGCTGGAGAGGAGCAATGGGAAGCAGGATTCCTGGGAGCTGCAAAAGCAATGGGAAGCAGGATTCCTGGGAGCTGTGGGCAGCACGGAAAGCAGGGCACAACACAGGGGGGGTTTTAATTCCCTGTGACCACCAAACCCTTGGATGCTGATGGAAGAGGAGCTCAGGGGAAGCATTTGTTGTCCCCCAGGAAAGGACACTCCTGACAATAAAGCTGAGTGATTTTCTGGCACTTTACAATTAGCAGAGCAGCAAAACCTCTCATCTATCCCCAAAACACAGCCAGGGCTGGGGCAGGACCCTGCCTTGCTGAGCAGCACAGCTGAGCACAGAGGTCTGGGCAGTTCCCAGCAGGTCTCCACCACACAACAAACCAAGGGAAGCAGAATGTTCTTTTCCAAGCATGTTTTTTTTTTTCCTAATCAAACCAACCAGGGGTTGTTTTGCCAGGGTTCTGGTTTGGTTTTGTCCTCAAACACTCCAAAACAACCCTGCAGCAGTCCTGGCTCAGCAACCACCCCGCCTGCCAGAGGACTAATGACCCAGGAAGCAGAGCTGAGCAAGCCCCACGTCAGCAGGAAAGGAGTCAAAGGTTTGGGATCACAGGAGCACTGCCCCAGAGCTGCTGCCAACAGCCACGGGGACACAGAACAACTTGGTGACCTGGGGTCTCCTTTGCAGAGCTGCTCATCCCACAGCAGCCTGGGACATCCTTGTCCCACCGGGGCAGGATCAGCTCCTGAGGCTGCAGTGTCCCACTCCTGCCAAGCCAGAGATTTCTTTTTGAGCTATTTTCTTCTCGAACAGAGGCCTCACAACAGGGTTAAAATGCAGATAATGCTCAATGGCACGTAAGCTATGGCAGACAGACAGTTCTGCCATTTGTTTAACTGCTGTCCCATCCCCAATCCCTGAGGAAGCACAAATAACTGGGAGCTAAAACGAGGGGGGAAGGACACCCTTCCCTACAAAGGCTCTATTCATTTCCAGCAGCTGGTCACTGTCCTCAGCACAAGCCTATTTTTGCTCCTAGAGCGTTTTACAAAAGCCACAGGCTCTCCTCGTCCCATTACAAACAGGAACACAAGGGAGGGAAGGGACTTGGCCAAGGTCACCAAGCCAGCGTGTGCAAGAGCCAGAAGCGGATCCTGAACCTTGTCTGTCTGGTTCTTGCTCCAGCCCTTGGATTTTTCTGGCTGAAGCAAGTCGTGGCTGCAGGTGTGTGCATGTGGCAGATGTTGTCTGCTGGTCTCACCTCCACTAACGAAGTTTCTCTTCCTTTCTGAGGGAATTTTTCCTTCTGTAAGAAATAATCCAGCACCACAATCCAGTTGCTCACAGTCCTTATAAATCCGTTCTGTTCTTTCACAGCGAGCTCTGAGAACAGCAGCAAACTCCAGCCTTGCTGGTTTATTCATCACCCCTTCTCCAAACCATCCACCTTCTACAAGGTGATGCTGAACAAGCAGCATTTTGAAGAGGAATGTTGGTAGCACGGGGCACTGGTTGTTTTTTCCACTATTCCCCCTTTTCCCTGCTCGTAAGGGGAGTTTGTGCCTCGTTCTCTGCCTGATAAAGAGACAGTCAGGGCTCCAGAGCAAGCTGTCACTCCCCAGATCTTTGGCAAACCCACTTAAGAACCTGGCTCTTCTTCCAAAAGCTTCTCCCAGACTCACCCAAATACATAAAACTCTCATCTTTCCTGTAAAAACAAGCCACGAGTTCGCAGAGCCGCGAACAAAAGGTTGGGAAAATAATCCAAGTGTAATTCAGCTGCTTTGAAACACCAAGACAGGGAGGGGGGGGAAAAAAAGGAACTTGCACTTTGAGGCCGCTCGGGAGCCGCTGCAGCACGAGGCTGGCAGTGCCACCAGCGTGATCCAGCAGCTCTCCACCCTCCAGCCACATCACCCTGAGCTCTGCACGGGATAAAACCGCAGGAAAAGCTCCAGCTCCAGCCACAGCCCGTGGGAAAGACGCTGCTGCTCTGAACCCCCACCTGGGACCTGCTCCACAGACACTTCCCAGCTGGTTCTCCTGGCTGTCAGCCGGCCCAGGAGCGCGGGGGCCTCCGGCAGGGCACGGCGAGGCCGCGGCGTTTGGCCCCGGCAGAGCAGTCCCACCAAATCCTGTCACACCTCCGCAATTTCAGCACCTAGGACACGAAACGGTGAGAGCAGCACATGTTTTTTACCAGCCCGGCCGAAAAGGGCTGTCAGGAGCCTGCCCAGCGATACCACGGGGTGCAAACATCAGCTCCAAAACCACCGTGGGGTTGTGCAGCCCAGTACCAAAGCACAAGGCAGGCAGGGGGAGAGGGGGATCAGACACAAAGCTCCAGCTGACGGAATAAATCAGGGCTGACTGCACTGGCTGAGAAACCCTCTTGTTTAACTTGAAGTCGTGGACCTGAAGCAGAAGAAATTCTCCATCCTGTGCTCTGCAGGAGATCAGACTAAGCGGTCATAACAGTCCCTCCTGCTTTTAAGAGCTATTAATCTCTCCACAGAATGTAGCAAAACAGCGCTCCAGGACAGGCTGATTTCTGGCAAAGTTGCTGAGACTCTTTCCCTGGGAAAATTTTTTTCAGCAGCAGGTAATTCCGAGCTCAGCCAACTCACTCTGCGTCTGCCGCTCCGTTCCCTGCGTCCTACCCAACCCCTTAAAAACACACAGCACAAACCAAAACCATTCTTCACCTTCAGCAAAACCCACGGGCAGGCCTTCTGCGATCAGCAACAGGAGTAACGGGAAACACGCTCTGACAGTCAGGATG
The DNA here is from genome assembly GCA_013397815.1 of Aleadryas rufinucha. NCBI lineage: Eukaryota > Metazoa > Chordata > Aves > Passeriformes > Aleadryas > Aleadryas rufinucha. The sequence continues at coordinate 14,413 of VZTH01004435.1, forward strand.
GGGGGAAAAAAGATAAGTTGCAGGAACATATAAACACCCAAAAGTCAAATAGGATGAACCAAACCCTGTGGCCGCTTTTCCAGCCCTCACCTGACCCCTCTTGAGCCTGGTGCTCACAGCAAAATCATCTCATTTGCCTGCCCAGAGCCCTCCTGCAGCAGCAGCAGGGGCTCAGCTGCTCCCATCGCTGCCAGGGAGAGCCGTGTCCAAGAAGAAACTCGAGGATTTGCAGCTCGCCCCGTGACGTCCCCTCCGCCGGGTGCCAAAGTTCAGCAGGTTCGGTGAGCACAGAGCACATCCCTCGGGGGCAGCGGGACCCACCGCGCCGCAGGCACGGCCACCGCTCCCCCTTCCGCCCCAAACACGGCAAAAACCAGAGCCGGCACCGAGCCACAGCCCCAAAACCCCTTCTCGGGCACAGCCCCCCTGCACCGATGCCACCCCCACAGAGGCGGCAGCACCCCGAGACGAGCTGTGCCGTGCGGGAGAGGAGGGGAGCCTGCGGCCGGATACTTACACACGCCCCCGATGACCCCGGCGATCCTGCAGAGCCACCTGTACCACCAGGTCATGCCCTCCTCGGCGGGGGCAGCCGCCGGCTCGGGGCCGGCTGCAGCGGGGAACTGCTCATCCTGCGAGCTCATCTCCCCCCGGCTCTCGGGGGCTCAGCGCCCCGCTGCCCACCCCAGCCCCCCTAAAGCCCGGCGTGGGCCCGTCCCCGCGTCCCCATGCAGGGCCCGGCCCCCCCCAGGGCTGACAATGGAGAGGGGCTCTGGCTGCGGAGCGATGCCAGCGGGCCTGGAGCCGCTCCAGCCTGTTCCGAGCTGCATTGTGGGTCCCCCCCGGCAGCAGGCAGGGCTTTGCCTTTGATGTCACTCGCGTTAAAGGGCTGTGGGCAGAGCTCTGCTGCTCGTGTCCATCGGCCCCGGCACCGCCGCGCACCCCGCGCCGGGGGCTGCGGGCACGGCAGCGCCGGGTGCCCCCGGGAACGGCTGCGTGTTGTTATCCCGGTGTTTGCTGTTCCAGAAAGGGAAACGGGAATCCTCACAGTGACGGGAATTGGAACGCTGTTACAAAATTCTGCCCTTCCAAAATTCTGCCCTTCCAAAATTCTGCCCTCGGGATAAGAGGGTCGCGCTCCCCTTGTCTGACTGCAATCAGGTTTTCTCCCTAGGAAATGGGAGCAGGAGCAGCACTTTGCAAGTAGACAGCCCAGCTGGCAGCCTGCTGGTGTCCAAATGGGACAGGGGAACAGCCTGAATTCTCCTGAACTGTGAAGGCAACAGCTGCACTTTGTGCAGATGAACATGGAGCACAAGCAGAGCCCAGCTCTGCACAGTCGATCTGGAACAATAAATAGCAGTGAGACTTGGGATCCAGAGCAGAGTGGGAAGACAGATCCCATCTGCTAAAAGGTTACAGAAAAAGGATTAAGGAAAGGATGTCTTTTCATTACCATCTCCTGTCAGACAGGAAATGAAGGCCCAGGGCCCGCATCACCCACGCACTGCAGTGGGATATAGCTGATGTCTCCAGCTCCTCGAGGATCTCACTTCAGGATTCTACTTTCTGGCTCTTCCAGGAATGGAACGTAAATCTGGAGGCTGGCAAGCGAAAAACTCCAGGTTTAACCAGCAAAAAAACAACTGTTAATTAAGAAGAATATTTGTGGTTGTAGAAGGATGTCAGAGAATCCAACTGAGAGAAAGCAGGAGCAGGGTTAAAACTGCCCAGGCAGAACCATTTATTGCATCCAGCGTGAAGAGCAAGTGCAGATGTGTCCAGCCAGGCTCCAGGTGCAGAAAAGACCCCTTAAGCAGTATATTGTGATTTTGAGGAGGATGACAGATTTGGACCAAAGCACAGTGCAATGTTCAAGATATTAAAAAAAAAAATCAACTAAAAAATACATTTAAATGAAACTCATGAGAATATTTGCCACTGCTCTAAAATCCCTCTTCCTGCCACAGCTTGTCCATGCAGCCCCAACCACAGTTCTGTCAAGTGAAGACACAGATTAATAGCACAGCTGCTGTTCTTATCTGAGTAAGTCAGACCTGGCATCAAACATGGCATTAAGAGACAGAATTCTTTTATTTTCTCACAGAAAAGAAGTAGTGGTATCACTGTCAGACAGACAATAGTACAAACACAGAAAGGGTGGCTGGGGAGGGACCTCAGGATGTCCTTTAGTCCTCCCACATAAAGCCAGCTGTCACCAGGGCTTGCCCAGGCCAGCAGTGCCTCAAAGCCAACCAACTCCTGAAAACATACAGGCTTTGAGTGACCTGTCCTAGGGTGGCACTGCCCTCCCCACACATCTCCTTGTGCTGGCAGTTTATCCTCACACACATCTTCACCTTCTTCATTCCATCCCAAGATTTCGCTGGGCCTCAGTTTTGAGGGGCACTTACACTGCAAGAGAGTGAATTTAAGGGCTAAAACACAACTTGTGGTGTACAGAGGTTTATACTGGGACACCAAGAAATCAAATGACTCTCCTAAAAGGTCCCACCACATTACAGAGGCAGGACCCTGACACTCCAGTGCCCAAGTCACCCCCTGCAGACATGTGAACTGCATTCATGCCAACCAAATCAGACAGAAAATCCGTATGAGGAAGAGTTCCTAAATATTTGGGGGTTACATGTCTTTTGTATGATCTTTATCAGTGCAGAGATCCCAAAGGAGTCAGCAGATATTGTTCTTACTCAACAGATGAGGAAGCAGTTGCAAGAAGATTAAATGTGTGCAGTGAGCAGGCAGCAGTGGCTAACTGGGCCTTCCTCAGTGCAGTGGCTCTGGCCCCTTTTATTTGGGCTCAATGGCATGATATTCAGCCCAGAAATGGGTTCTGTGATCCTTAACATTTTCATGGAATTCAATTTCAGCCTGGCTTCCTGTTGACTGCCACAGGAATTGCTGCTTCCCACGGAACACCACTGTCTTCATGGTGCTGACATCTCGGACCTGCAGGAGGAAAAAAACCAAACCATTTCACCTCAGCAGGCTACAGATGAAATAAATACCTAAAAAACCACTGGAGACTTGCAGATTGGTCACTCAGGGAAAAGCTACCCTCCAAAGGTTAGAAAAAATACAGCAGATACCAGAAATTCTCATTCCCATCTACATTTACTCAACAGAGATCAGAGCCCCTGATTTGTGACTGAACTGTGCATCTGGGTGCAAATCTCTAATGGAGGTGGGTTTGTTCCCATCCAGATCATTGCAGTGAGGTTCCTGGCTCCTCACCAGGATGTAGTTGAAGTGTGTCTGGTTGCCCTCAGGGCCCAGGTCAGTGTTGAGGGCACGGATGGAGATGCGCTGCCACGGAGCCACTGTGATGAAGGTGCGACACACGACCTCCTGCCTCTGCTCAGGCAGCTGCACAGGATGCACTATGTCACCCTGGGGGCCAAACAGCTGCTGGTCACAGTCTGACAGGGCAAAGGGAGAAGAGAAAGTGGTTTAGAGAAGTATCCAGCATCTCGCAAGAAAGAAATCATTTCAATTAAACACAGGCAGAACAGTTTCTCTAGGGATTTTCAGCTGGGAACCTCCAAGCATCAGTGAATCCCTGTGGGAGTTTGCCTTTAAAACAAAGGGGTAATCCACAATTAATACTAATTCCAACACTCCTCAAGAAGGGGCTCGTTAGTTGCTAGAAATGAAGCAAAGTTTCCATAGATTTCCATAGGCAACCACCATTCATGGAACTCTGTGGGCCTCCATCTACAGCAAGAGCCAAGCTCTCAGTACAGTACCTTGGTAATATTTTTTGGTTGCAGTTCTGCTGTTGTACTGCAGAATGACCCCGTTTCCTGGCAGCACAACACGCTGTTTCACAATCAGTGTGTTGGTTCTGGAATTTATCAGTGACAGAGGGAGCTTCCTGCAGCCTGTCCGCCACATCATTCGCCCAGAAAACAGCAGGACCTCACCTGGAATGGATGAGCACAGGGCCTAGAAACACTTCTACTTGAACTAAAACCCACAGTCTCTCTTATACAGGTCTGGAATCAAGTCATTTCTGCATCTTGTTTCTATCTTATCAAAATCTGTCATGAGAACAGGCCAGTTAACTGATCTAACTGTGCTGATTCCAGCTAGAGGGTACATTAGTTTTATAACAGGTCAAAACAAGCAGCTTCTTTAACCCCATAAGCTCCTTTCACCTCATATCTACCAACAAAACAGGTAGGAAACCATCGTGTGAGGGGAGGACAAGCAGCATCTTCATTTTGTTCCATCTGGCAACGACTCGGTGGAACAGAAAAACTCGGTGAAAAGGTTTCAGAGATTACACAGGCTCTGAGGCTGCCAGAACTTTTCAGGGCACCAGAAGAGGGGCAGCTTTGCCACAGGGCCAGGCTGGATCCCAGAGCTCCAGGCAGTACCTGCACTGCAGTTGAGGGAGCTCTCCAGGATGGTCACCGAGATCTCCTCCCTCAGGGGACGCCCGATGGCCACCGTGCAGTCCCTGCTCCCCACGCCTGTCATGTTGATGATCCCAGTGGCATTGAGAAAGAGGTTTCCACACACACCTGCACAGCAGAGACAGGTGAGAAACACACCTAGAAGGAACTACAGGAAAACAACCCCCATTCCCTTCGTGGCACGATGAACAGATAAGGTCACATCTTCTGGGTAAAGAGTCACAGAATCCCAGAATCCCCTGAGTTGGAAGGGACCCACAAGGATCATGGAGTCCAGCTCCTGGCCCTGCACAGGACTACCCCAGGGACGACACCCTGTGCCTGAGAGTGTTGTCTAAACACTCCCTGAAGCCTTGAGCTGCTGTCCCACAGGCTCCCGAGTCAGGGGAGTTTTGGGAAGCACAGGGAAGCGAGGCATTGTTCCCAGCTCAGGTGACATGGCCATGCTGGAACAGCAGGGTTTCCCTCCCAGCCAGATGTATTCCCTCCCATGCTGCTGTCCCAGGCTGGCAGCAGGATCACCACAGCCCAGCTGCACACAGAAAACACCTTTTGGCCGTGTCCTCCTCACCTCCACCGGGCTGTGCCTGCTCCTGGGGCCCAGCAGACAGAGGGACATCCAGGTCCTTGTGTTTGTGCTCCGTGCCAGCTGCAGCTCTTGGCAGGTGTGTGGCTGGTGTCACTGGCTGCAGCCCTGCCCCAGGGGACAGGGGCCCCTCCTGCTCAGGACAGGGCCCTGCGGAGCAGCCACGCACCACGATGGCCTTGGGGAAGCGCCGGCAGAAAAGGGGGTTCACGGGCTTGTGGGTCAGAGAGCTGAGGCAGAAATCCTGCCTGGTCTGAATGCCATTCCCACAGGACGTTGAACACTGCAGAGGAACAAACCCACAGGCTTTTATCCCTGCATTCCAGTTGGTATTTGGAAATCAATGCACTGATGGGCTCAGGCATGATCTGGGGGGATTCACTGATGCTCTTCTACCACCTGCCCTGTCAGTGCTCTTGTTCCATCAGCTCTAAGATGCCCCACCTTCCAGGGGATCTTCCAAACTATATATTTAAATTGCAGAACCACTTCCTAGAAAAGTCCCAAAATATCTGCATTCCAGGAGGAAACATGCCAAAACCATTTCTAGGCTGCAGCCAAAACTTTAGCTGAGGAAGGTGGGAAGCAAACCTACGGCTGCTAAACACAGGGCAGTGGAAAGGATGGAAAACATCCTTGGAAACGGTTTAGCATTTCTGTGGGAAGCCAACAGACAAGGCAGAAGTTGTGTTTCTCCCCTGTGGCCTCCAGGGAAGGGAAGAGCTGGAAAACTGCTGCAGCTGAAGGGGAGCAGGTACCTCTGACCACTCGCTGAAGCTCCACTCGTAGGAGCACGTTCGGATGACACAGGGGACGCTGGTGAGGGGCTTCTCTGCCACAGGGCACAAATGTTCCTCCTGCAGGACCTCCTGGCCGTGGAGGATCTGCACACAGGTGACCAGCTGCACTGCTAAGCCCAGCCCACAGCTGGAGGAGCAGGGCCCAGCTGGGGTTACCTTCCACCTGGCAGGGCAGGGAGGAGAAAAAGTGAGTCAGTGATGAGTCCCCACCCTCCCTCTCACTGCAGAAAAGGGACTGCAGCTCCCTCACCCTTCAATCCTCCTTCACCCTCTGCCTCACACTGTCTGTGGTACTTGGAATGCAGCCTGGAGCAGGTTTGGAGTTGGATACAGAGGGCATTCCCATTTTGCCAGGAGCCCACAGACTCCAAATCCTGAATCTACTCTGTGTCCATCACCGCCCTGCCCAGGGCGACACACACAGGCTTAACTGCAGAAACAATCTTATCTCCCTCCAGAACACACACACCACTGAACCCTCAGATCAGGATCAGACCCAGAGGCCCTGGGAGTGGCATCCTGTAAAAAAAGTTCCAGTAGCTTTCCAGTCCCACAGCAAATAGGGCAGGGCGAGCTCACCACAAAGCCTAAGGAAAGTGCAATCCATTTCCTTCAGTTTTCAGAGCAGCTATTCCAGATTCTGAGAGTATTTAACTCTTGCTGCTTTCCTTGATGCTGTGTGGAAGCTGCACAGCTGGCCCATGTGTTACCACCTTTTGCAGCTATGGATTTGTTCCTACTTCCCCAGAGTTGTAAGGGATTGAGAGGTTTTTGGTTTCTCTCTGGACTCAGACTCTGAGGACTACACTGATTTCTGTCTGAGATGTACCAGCCCAGGAAAGACTCTGAGCTTGCTGAGCATGGAGCAGTGCTACAGTTTTTGCAGCTGGCTTTGCTTCCAAAAAAAGGGGAGAGCAGCCTGACCCTTCCTTTACCATGTCCCTGGAGACAGAGAGAGGAAGAAAAGCTCCCTCACTGTCTCGTTGTCTCCTGGTAACTGCTTTACCTTGGTGGGCAGGGGTTGAGGTCACAGACTTCCACCCTGCTCTCTGGCTTTGGCACTGGCTGACAGTTTTCCTCCTGGGTTTCTTCTTTGGTGTCAAAAGCCACACAAACGTAGTGCAGCTGAGTCTTACCTAGGAAGGGAAGTGATCTGACTGCGTGGTTTGGATGCAAGGGTTGAAAGGAAGTCAGAAGTGTCACATCTGTGTGTACAAACCAAGCAAACTCTGCCCAAGCCATGGCACTCTAACTGCACTCATCCCCCAGCTCTGAAGCACAGCAGCAGCCAGACCACCCTCTAAATTATTCTGTCTGAGCCAGGCCCCCTTGCCTGTTCCAAAAAAAGTTGTGATCACAGCTACGTTTAGAACTGTAGAGGGGAAAAGACCAGGTCCCCGAGGCACTGAACTCACACCCACAGCCAAGCAACATTTCCCTGAAGCACAGAAAGGCCTCACCTCTACCACAGGAGACAGAACACTCCCCAGCTACAGGGCTCCAGACATACACAGTCCGATTCTCCAGCTGGATGTGCCCAAGTGACTCCAGAGGCTGAAGTAAGTGTGCATCTTCCTCCTCAGAACAGAGCAAAAGACAGCTGCCCTAAGCAAACCACCACTGTGAACTGAGGAATCCAGCAGCAGAATGAAAGAGGGATGGAGCTGCCTGAAGTGACAGGATGGAGCTGTAACTGGGCATAGCAGTGGTGCAAACCACCCTCCAGGCTCCAGGAGAGTAAGCTGCTCGTTCTTAGCTGGTGGATAAAAGTGCAAAGCTCCCAGTGAGGTTCCTGAAAATCCAGGCCAGCAAACTCACTTTGTCCCACTACTTCGGGCACACGTTGACCACGCAGGGCACAAGGGAGAGGGGTTTTTCTTCTGCTGGGCACAAGCTGTCATCCACCACAGTCTCCAGGCCATCACGGGACTGCACACAGGTCAGGTTCTGCTGGGCAACTCCAGTCCCACAGACAGCAGAGCACTCATCTCTCTGAGACATCTTCCACCTAAAGGGGAGGCAGCTGCATGGCCCTGTTTCCCATCTGGATCAGGGAGGTTCATTACTGAGGCCACTGATTACAGAAATGGGTCATGCAGAGTATTCAGCTCCTCTGTTTCAAAAGCCTTGTCTGGACGTGACTGAGAGGACAGTTTAAGTCCTTTCACTGACAGCTTTCAAGGACTAAAAGCACCTAAGCTAAAGAGCTACAGTTCACAGTGTAATCACTTTTGATTGAACACCAAAATGTCTATGAGGTGTTCAGTGTCTGGGCAGGCTTGGCCCTTGGTCCTTCTTCCACAATAATCAACTCAAGGATCAACCCTCTTTGTTGGCACCATCGTGGAGAGGATGTGAGAGACATCCTCCTCTGGCCATGCCCTCAGAGTATCTCCATTTAGCAGATTACTGTAAAACATTGAAGGACTATTTCCCAATCCTTCAGCTGACATCTCAATTCCCTCATGGGACCAGGAAAGACAGAACATGGTTTGGGATCTGCTACACCACTACTTCATACTTCTTTGTTTCCCACCTTGCACAACACCAGTGCAGAGCCTGGGATAAGTGGCAGAGAAAAGCAGGAATTCAGCTGAGCTCCCAGGAGCACCAACCTGTACAGGCACGGCTCCATGGCACAGGGCTTGTGCTCTGGGAGGGGCTGGGGCAGCTCCAGGCACCACTGATCCTCTGTTACTTCATTCTTGGTCTGATCAAAGCACACATGGACCACTTGCTGCACTCCTGGGATACAAATGAAAAAAGAATTGAAGTTATAACCAGAGTGAACAGCTCCTCTCTGCTGTGGTAGGGAGATGCAGAGATTTTGCTTCACTCAATCACCTGTGTAAGAAAATGGAGTGTGGGGAATTCAGACTTCTGTAAACACACAAACCCCTCCTCTGTGCCATAACCTCCCTCAGGAGTTTTAAAGTGGTTTTCCAAGGTGAGCACCCCAGCAGAGGAGAAGTTTGATTGATAATCCCCTGCCAAAATGGAAAGGTTGCCCTAAACTGGCTGTTTGAAAGAACAAGGATATCAATCATAATTTGGAACAAATTACTTCTCATGATCTGACTGATGAGGGACAGCAAATGAGCTCTGGGAGGGGGCTGCTTTTAAATGCCATTGTCTGGAACTGACCAGGTAATATCATCACACAGCCTTTGTGCTCAGACAGCACCAACCTCCTCAAAGGCATCATCAACAGCCAAACCCAGACTAGAGGTGCTGGCAGAGAAACTGGAGACTTCCAGTGCCTGCAGCAGGCAAGGAATGAAATATTCATAAGCTACAGCTCTAAAGAAGATTTTTAACAATAACGAACCTAAAAAGCAAAGCAGATGAAAAGCCAGACTCAAAGAAATGACAAGCAAAGCTAAAAGGAGTCTCCTCTCAGTGAATGGAGAGCCAGGCATTCCTGAACCTCAGGCAGCATGACCCTGAGCACCAAATGTCCACAATCAATCAGCAACCTTATCTTTGCTCTACCCTCCTTGTTTCCAAATGCTGACTATTGCTGAGGAGGGCCTGTGCATCACTTTCAGCTCTCAAGGTGCAATTTCAGCCCAGATTCTCAACTTTCTGTTATTTTAAGTCCTGACTTTTTTTTTTTTTTTTTTTTTTTTNCCTGAGCACCAAATGTCCACAATCAATCAGCAACCTTATCTTTGCTCTACCCTCCTTGTTTCCAAATGCTGACTATTGCTGAGGAGGGCCTGTGCATCACTTTCAGCTCTCAAGGTGCAATTTCAGCCCAGATTCTCAACTTTCTGTTATTTTAAGTCCTGCCTTTCTTTTTTTTTTTTTTTTTTTTTTTTTTTTTTTTCTGTTTGTGGCTGCATGAGCTGGAGGCTCTGGAGCATTTTGAGTTCTTTACTTCAGTTCACCTGGGGGATTTGCTGGAGAAAAGCTCTCCAGGCATAACTAGTTGTATAGATTGACTGCCATAAATATTCATTAATGCATTTGCTAAATCCTCGTCACAGAAGTCTTGAGAGGCCTGACAGTGTCATCTGAATTATCTGGTAAACAAGATGTCAGGCCATCTATCACAGTGAACTGTTACAATCTGCATTATGATTCCTTCAGGGAGACAGAAAGGATTAGCCATGGCACAGGAATAGAATTCTAAGAAGGAAGTTTCATAATTAGCTCTGAGGCTTTCATTAGACACCAGATCCCCCTTTGGTCTCAGACTTCTGAGGTTTAGCCAACTTCAAATTACAGTCTTCAATAACTTTGAAAAATCTGAGAAAATTATTTAGTCTTAAAACCAAGAGTTCGGTTAAAACCTATTTAAAAACCCTCTCCATGATCAAACATGTTCAGTATCATTCTGAGGATTCAGCTCATTTGCTGATTTGTTAATTTTATTCAAAAGCTCCACCACTTTTTTCTTTGGTTCAGTTTGACACTGGCAACTGCAGCAATCATTTCCAGCACTCTGCTTTTAAATTCAGTTCAGACCAAACCAGAAGTCTCCATAAAAAGTGAAGACTGAGTCCTGCTGCCTCACCTTCCCCACAGGTCACTGAACACAGGCCCTGCTGAGGAATCCACAGATAAGTCAGGTTCTCCCTGGGGACAAAGTAGCTGAAGGTGATGTCTGGGTTGGTGGCATTGCCATATTCTTTTGTGTACCTCCTGTAGACCTAGGCAAGGACAAACTGTGGTCAGTGCACAAGAAAATTTGGATTTATTTCTTAGGATGGAGGAAGAAGCCAGTTCCCCTTCTTTCCATCCAGCCCTGAGCCTCGCTGCAACGCCTCAGTCCCAGCCAGAGGCAGTCAGAGCACTCAGCCTGTGAATTCTGGGCACTGGAAGGGATTAAGCCAAGCAGAAGGTTTAGCTCAGTGTGGTTTCCCCCACACAATCACCCCCAGAGCTGCAGGAAGCCTGTGGGCAGCCAACCCCCAGCCACTCCCAAGGAAAGCAACACTATCACCCTCCAGTGAACACCATCTCCCCTGGCCTTGGACACAAAGTCTCCTGAATCCACCACACCCGGGTTCTGCAGCAAAGCCACCCAAACCTGCCCACTTCTGCCTGGCCCCCTCCCAGCTCTGCTGCTTTCATTCACCTGTATTTCAATTTCTTCCTGTGTTGGCCCATCCACATGGATCTCCTCCAGGCTTGGCAGGTTGTCCTTGGTGAGAAACACGTGGTATTTGATCTGGTTGTCCTCCAGAACTGACGGGAAGGTGACGTTCTGTGAGATCCTCCCTTTTCCAGCCACCACGTACTCGCCTTTAACCTTCACAGCTGGAGGAGCCAGAGGAGCAGTGATGTTAAGAGTTGCAGTGTGGCCACCAGGATGCCCTGGTGCTGGCAGCTACTGGCTGCCCACTTGGCAGGAACCAGTTTGACCTAAGTTGGGCATCCCAAGGAGCGTGGCTTCTACAGCTTCCCACCGGAGAGCATCCCACGAGCAAAACGCAGCACCAAGAGTTCCACTTCTGTGTTGGCACAAGCTCCTTTCAGCCCTGCCTGCATCCCCTCCTCTCCTTTTCCTTCCACTCACCCAGGTGTGTGAAGAGAGGCCTCCTGTTGGCAACGTGGACCGAGGTGGTGTTGTAGGGCAGGGACAGAAACGTCACGTACTCTGGAAGGGTGGAAAGGAGGAAGATGTGGTCACCTTCCATCACTGAACCTCTGTTGGGAGGGCTGGGGATTGCAGCTCAGCTCCTAAATTCACACTGCTCCTTGGCTTGAGCACGGTGATGGTGACAGAGAAAACACCACTGAGCTGGATTCTGTGTCCTGTTCCCACCTTTCTGTGGTTCTTTTTAGGTTCTCTGCTAATAGGTGAGACTGCAAGAGCCAGACCAGTTCCCAAATGGACATTTAACACCTCAGGAAGCACAGACAACACCCTCAGGGACGTGGTGGGATTGCTGGGCTGTCCTTTGCAGGGCCAGGAGTTGGACCCGATGATCCTTGTGGATCCCTTCCAATCTGGGATATTTATGATTCTATGATCTGATATCACCCCCAGCTCCCAACAATTTGCTGGGCTTCCCAAACTGTTACATTTCTGATCCACATCCAGAGAATTGTGACAAAAAAAGACATTCTGCCTACACAACAGCTACCTCACTCTGCATTGGACCACCCAAAACCCATCTCCACACCCTCCATAAAATAAAATCAAGCAGAAGCAGAAGGGAGAAGTCACACACAGAAGATTGTGCAGGCTGACTCTGCACACAAACAGCAGCACAGTGCAGAGCCTGAGGGGCAGGGCTACACACCTTGAGCTTTTCCTTCTGTGTAGGACCCACTCACTCGGGTGCAAGTGGAGTTATCACCCCCACAGACCTTGCAGGGATCCATGACCTTCCTGGAGCCCATGTGACCGTCACACCCGAATGCCTGAGCAGAGGGGAGAGTCTGTCAGCCCTGCCTGCTCTGAGGAAACGAGGGAGCAAAAGCAGCATTGCCTGAATTCCTGAAACTGCCCCTTCCCTTTGCAATTTGGGTTTAGGAAGACAACAAAGACAAAGATGCAGTTTGTACCTAGACCCACCACTGGACAGCAGCATGCAAAGCCAGGGACTAGGAGGTCTTAGCTGAGAGCACAACTCTCAGGAACTGTGACATTTTCTTTCCCATAAGAAGCAGCCCAAAAAGATCTCTCCTGTGACCTAAACCCAAAGCTCTGTGCTCTCTTCTACGAACGCTTTCTGTAAGGAGGGAGGGAGGGAGGAAAAAACAAAAGCCCAGGAGAACAGTAAACGTGAATGGCAGGTTCTGAAGGAATCTTTAGCTCCCCAAACTCCCAAAGCCAAACCTAGCTCACATCCTTCAGTCCCACGGAACCCAGAAGAGAGATTCTATCCCCATTCCCACGAACAAGACTAATTTACACAAAGCTACAGGAGGATCTCAGCAGGCTTAACAGCAAAACATGTGCAACTGCTGAATTTATGCTGGAGGCACTGATCCCAGGCTTTGGAAGCTGCCATAACATGCATATTTATCACTGCTGCCAATAAAACAGCCAAAATCAGAACAGGTTGTGCCTACACCCTCTGCTGTTCATGGGGGGAAACACTTCACAAAACATGGTGAGCACGAGGATAATGAGAAAAACATAAAATTTACAGAGAGTATTCTGGGAATGTAAAGAAACAACAGAAAACATCCACCCGGGTCAGCACTGAGCAGTTCCTAAAATGCAGACAGGGCGGGGGAGTTGTATCCAAGGTCATTGGAAAAGAATGCCTTCCTCAGGTCCAGTCCAGGAAAAAAAACTCCAAGAGCTGTACTTCAGTTTTGATCAGTGGTACTCCAAAAATCAATTTGTCGACTTGTGACCCCCAGGTTTTGCTCCTTATCTTGCCACTGACCCAGTAATTCAAGTCATGGAACTCGCCTCGGAGACAGTCAGCGTTTTGCGGGGCTAATTACAGCAGGCAAACTGAGCAGCTAATGATGTCTCCTCCACCAGCACATAAACCAACTGCTTCTTGGCTTAGGGATGAATAGCCCTGTGTGTTTACTGCATAATTAGCAGAATGTCTTATCTGGAGGGCATTGGATGCACAGACAGAACTGTAGAGTTTTGGACTCCATCCAACACACCAAGAACGAAACTCTCTTCTGAGAAGAGCTCGCTCTGTTGTTTGGGGCGCCGTGTTTTTTCCTAGCACGATTTCCCCCGACTCCTTTGGTGCAGATCACCTGTCAGGGGCTCACCTGGACTCCCCAGTCACTTACTCTGCATCTCCCCCTCACACACAGATGGAGATGCCCGTGGTGCTCCGTGTCATCCCGCTCACACCTGGTTCCATCCAGGAAACTGTCCCCGCGGCTCACCATGAACTCCTTCCCCACGGCCCTGCACATGTGCTTGCAGAGCAGGTCCCCTGGAGCAGCAGGCACAAGGAACAAGTTACTCTTTCAGGAAGGCACCTGGCTGCCCATCAAGCAATAGGAAAAAACCCAGAGAGGTTGTGGACTCCCATCCCTGGAAGTATCCAAGGACAGGGCTTGGAGCAACCTGGGATAGTGGAAGGTGTCCCTGCCATGGTGGGATGAGTTGAGTTTTAAGGTCCCTTCCAACCCAAACCATTCTGGGATTCTATGATCTGTCAGAGAGTCCCCAGGTTTCATGTGAAAGCTAAAACACTCAGTGAAACAGCCTTTTAACTCCAAAGTACAGACAGGTCCATGAGCGCTCCCTGCACAAACTGAGGCTTCAGACATTCCTTACCTTTGGCAAAGCCAAGAGCAGAAGTCCAGGTATAAAAGGATGGCGTTTCTACATCAAGGTACAGTGGCTTTAAATTTGTTGCTGCACATTGTTCAGCCATGAAGTCCTGCTGGGTGATCAGACAGGCCTGGATCCCAGAGAGATTGGTGTGTAAGGAAAGGAAGTGACTGAGCACGGGGTCCCAGCAGCATTTACCCCTCTAGCTAAAGGCAAAACACAGTGGCTACTAAGTAAAATACCCAAACTGCAAAGACAGAAAACCACTTTAAAGGGAGGCTGCAGGATATGCAGAGAATTGTGCTTGGAAGCAGGTATCTTTGCTATTTATATAAAATAAATAGATAAGGAAAACAGGAGCCATACAAGAAAGTCCTTCTGAAGAAAACCATCATTGTGAGTCACTATTTTCTCAGCATCTCTCTTGCTATGGGGGCACAGAGAAAATGCTTCATTACATGTGAACAGTGCTCTTAAACAATCCTGCTGCCTTCAGTGGCACAAATCCCCCTCGTGCTGTCAGACAGATGGAGGCTGTACACCAGATCTTTAGTCCTCCTCCCCAGAGCAGCCAGCTGTGGGAAGGACAGCCACAAAACACACAGCCCTCAAAGGGTTCAAGTGCTCAGAGAGAAGTACAGATGATGCCGAGCTCCATTACCTGTGTATTGCACATCTCTGCTTGCACGCTGGCACCGTGGCACTCCTGCCCCCCAAAAGCAGGCCTGGAAAGGACAGAATTCCTCAACAGAGGCAGGATTGTCCCAGGCACAGAGGAAGACTCAGCCCCGAGGCCCTGAGGACAGCCAGGTCCCCACTCTCACCTGGGGTTGTTACAGAAGCGCTGCCTCACCACGACCCCCCCGCCGCAGCTGCGGGAGCAGGGGGAGAGGGGGCTCCAGGCAGACCAGCGCCCATGGACCACAGCCATGGGGTTCAGTTCCTCCAGAGAGCTGCACTGACCCTTGGAGCACCACTAGGACCAAGAACACACACAACTGGCAGCAGCAAACCCAGCAGGGCTGGGATCTAAAAGGTTGGCACAAGTCCCCATCTTTGGCAGGCCAGTCACAGAGAACCCCAAGGTGAATGAGGCACCTTCTCACAAGAGACTGAAAGTCCTAGTCCTAATAAGGGTCTAACATGAGGGTGGGGTTAAAAAACAGAGCAGGAAGGTCATTTCAAGTAGGAGAGCTCAGGTATCAGGCTATAGAACTGCAGAGCAACTCCAGAGATACACACAAGGTAGAAGCACAAATATCAGGACATAACAGTACCAGTTTATGACTGGTTTTAGCTCCCTAAGGGGCAGCAAGTGCCAGATACCTTCCAGACACTGACAAAGCTTTGCTGTGTGAGCTGCACAGCCCCCACACCCACTCCTGGTGGGAGCCTCCTTACCTTGTTGATCCCACACTCAGTTCCATCCAGGAGGGGAACCAGAAGCCGAGTACAGCTGGATTTGTCTGCTGGTTGTACATGGCACGAGAGAACTTTACAGATGTCCTGGTGTGACAAGAAAAGCAGGGAGTTCAGGGAGTCAGGCTCAACCACACAGCAGCCCCAGAAGTCTAAACAGTGCATGTCCCAGGTTTTCTCACAGACACCCAACAATTCAAGTTCCTTCATTTTTCCTGCTACTAGGAGAAAGCTGTGGGCAAGTCAAAAGACCATCACTGTAGTGATCACCAGCTGCAATGCTGGAAGATGATCAGCTGAAGCAATTAAAGTTTCACCCACCTTAGTGTTTCCTCATTAACAAAACATGTCCAGATGGCAGCTATTAAACACGCTGTGTTTCCCAGACAAAGGGATCTGAGCCGTGGCAGGGAAGCTGGAGGAATCCAGCGAACGAGAATTCCCCAAGGCAGGACCCTGGGTGGGTGCACCCAGCGCTGCCAGGCCAGCTGTGAACGAGAGCACCCAACTGTGCAAACCTTACAGGAAGGAGGTGATGGAGAAAAGGGAAACATTTCAAAAGCCTTGCCAAGGAATCCGTGGCAGAAAAGCACCTCCGATCCCTTCAGAACAAAAATGCTGCCAGCCCCCTTTCCCCGAATTTTGGCTCCTGAACGTTTTCCTGGTGCCCTTAGCAAGACAGACAAACTTTCTACCTACAACATTGCTGTCAGCAAAGGTGCAAGCTGTGGCCACACTCCCAAAGGCTATTTTACATTGCTCATCTGCTCCGTAGTACAAGCCAGGCTTCCACCCCGGGATGCTGCCGTCCATGTCCGGCAGGTCATTCAAGCAGCTTGTTTGGCCTGTACTGATAGAAACATGAGGAATATCACTTTCCCAGCTGTGGGTAGTGAGGACAGTGACATGTTTGCAAACTTGTGCTGAGTTTCACTCTGGGAGTTGGCTGCTGCTTTCCCAGACAACACATGCTCGCTGTGGGCTGGGATGGATTTAGTTGCAGCAGCTGCCTGGAGATGCTCGCAGTTCCCTGCTGCTGGAGTTCTATCCCATTCCTGTCCTGCACCCAGCCAGCACAGCCTGCAGTGCCTGTCTGAGCCTGGATGCTCTGATGTTGTAAATAAAACGTGCAGGCTGAGCCAGTGTCTGAGAAATCCAACCCAGCCCAGGCACGTCAGGCACCAACCACAGCCACTTCCAACTATGCAAAGCAAAAACTGGGTTTAACCTCAGCAACAAGTGCTAAGAGATAAACAAACCCCAAGCTTTTCACTGTTCCTCATTTTTCAATTCCTTTTTTTTTTCATTCTTTGAGTTTTTCTCTCCTAAGCTCCCAGCACAGGGAACTGAAGAACTCAACCATTCCCTTACCTGACAAGGGCCAGGAACTGCTCCCGACTGCACGGAGACCAGGTGAGGTCGATGCTGTTGTGGTTTCCTGCTGAGCCCATGATGTAACCACTGCTGCTGCACAGATTCCCCTCTCCATCATGGGCAATTCCAAGGCTGTAACAGAAGCAGCACAGAGCCCTGAGGAGAAGAAACCCAGAGGCTGCATTCCCTCAGAGCCTCCCTTCTCTAAGCAAGGACTGAGCTCCCTCTGCAGCCCTTCCTTCTACTGCTGTCACAAAGGGTTTCTCTCCTCTTTGCAGCTTCTAATTGTCACAGAGCATGCAGAAATGCAAGAAATGCAAGGAACTCTTTCCAAAATAATCCATGACAATGACCAAAAGGTTTAGAATAACCCATGGGAAACTCTCTGTTATGTCAAGAGATCCTTTTGCTTCTTTCCTTAAACTGGAGGATGTTTTTAGCTGAATAAAACCTCCTGGGCTGCTCTGGCAGTTTCCTACTGACCTGTGCCCAATCTCATGGGCTATGGTGACTCCGAGGTCAAAGCCAGTGTCCTGGGTGATCACACAGCTCCAGAAGGAGGAGCACACTCCCCCTAACTGAGTCACTCCACGAAGCTCCTTGTTCCCATCAGGCAACTCCAGGTCAAACCTGAAGGAAGGGAGACACAGAGAGGAAAGAGCAAAGAACACCCATAGCAAGGAAAGTCAGGTCTAGACAGTCAGCTGGATTGATCTGAGCTTTCCTGGTCTGGCTTTGCCAGCTATCCAACATTTCTGTTGGCACATGGAGTTCCCTGGGGAAAGATGGCAGCAATAGGGTCCCACGAGCGCCCGCTGCTCAAAATTTATGACGAATCCACATTAAAAAACCCAAATGTCCTCAGGCAAGCAGAACTGAATAAAATGACCTAATCCTATTTGCCAGTCCCTCCCAGGGCAGGGAGCTCAGCACCTGGTGATGTAGAGGACAATGTCAGCATGCTGGGGGTCGGAGTCGTTCTGGGGGTTCACCTTCTGGCTCCACTGGCAGACGCTGATGAGGGAGGAGGTGATGTTGGTCGTGATGTTCAGCTCTGCCTGCAGGGAAGGCACATGCTGGCACATTCCAAACAGCCCTGAGCTTGGACAGCGCTCAATCTCAGCCCTGCCCTTACCTCTGGCTCTCTCAAAACCAGCATTTGCATGAGGTGAACCCTGAAATGAGCCCCCAGCGAGGCGTGTCTGAGCAGCTCTGCTCCCTGAGAAGAGACAGAAAGGTTCAATGAAGAAGGGGTTTGGGGACTCCCACTCCCTGTTCCCAAGAACGGGGCTGCACTCACTACAAAGGTAACTACAACATTAACATATGCACTACAAATGTGAATACATCTGTCAAGAGATGAAGTTGGATCTGTCAGGTACTCTGAAGCAGAGAGAAGAATCTGCATGAGAAGTTTCACAGGGTAGAGTGAACGCTAAAGACTTTTCTGCAGTACACACACACAAAATGCAAAGCCAAATTCTTAATAACAGCAAAGGGAGACATGAAAATGATGCAACAGAAATAAAACAGTGAAATGTAAAATATAACACTGATTCAGTGAATTTAGCTCAATCCCACTGAAAGCAACAGGGTGAGGAAACTCTTTATGTGAGTTGCAACATTAGTAATGAAACTCAGAGCTACGTTTTTTATGTGGGTTTTAAGTCCACTAAGATCTTTTACTCCTTCTACAAGGGAATTTGGGGGATTTTGTGCCCAGGGAGGCACAGGGGAACGCCCTGCACATGAGCTCTGCACCAGGGACAGGTAACCCCAACCACCCCAGGAGTGCCCTCCCAGAGGTGCTGCCTGGGACCCAGCCTGGAGCCCACTGTGGGGCAGCACCCCAGAGCCACTCACGATGTTCAGGTTGGCCAGGACGTATCGCTCCGTGTCCTCTTTGTGGTGCGAGTAAACATCTGGCCCTGCCACCACCATCAGCTCCAGATGTTTGACAGCTGCCTCAGCCCTCTTCTGCAGGCGAGGGGGAGCCCACCCTGCTGGACAGCACAAAGGGGCACGGGGAGGTTCAAATGCACCAGAAAAAGCCCTACAGATCCACCCCCTGTCCCCAAAAGCTGCAATAACACAGCTGCAAGTCCACTCCTCCAGGGGCTTGCTGGGGTTTCCCACTTCTGTTGGTGTCTCTCACCTGTCAGCAGCTTTAGCAACACACCTGTGCTGTCAAAATAACAGCCACCCACCTCAAACACACTGGTGAGAGATGGTTTTGAGGCCACTCATGCATTTGTAAATACAGATTGTTCCCTCTGAGCTCATGGAAGGAATCCCCCAGGAGACAGCTTTTCCAGCAGGGCTCCCTCTCCATGTGTTACCTCTCGCTGGCTTTGCCTCTCTTGCAGCACTTCTGAAGAGGATGTGGGGGCTGGAGAAGCCCAGGTCCTCCAGCAGAGCCACATCTTTGCTCCTGACTGGCCTGATGTGAATCTGCTCCTCGCCCACGGTGACGACTCCTTGCTAAAGCAGATAAAATTCCACCTCTCAGTTAATTCCAAAGGCATTTGCTCTCCATGGAGATGGCAAAGATTTATTCAGTGGATGGTTCACACGCGTTTGGGGCACGAAGCTGCCCCCCTCCAAAGGCTCTTTCAGCTCGTACTCACCAGCTGCCCTGCACAATAAGTGACTCTGCTCGTGGCCCCAGGAGGCTGCAGGGGCTTTCCACCTGCAAAGCAGTTCCCTGGGAATCTCTTCAGTAAAAGAAAGGAAGAGTTCACCACCTGGCTGCTCACAAAGGAGGAGGAAAGGAGGGCGTGGTCCTCCGGAAATTCGAAGGCATAGAGCTGGCCCCAGGCCTGGATGGAGCAATGCTGGACCCGACAGGGCCTCAGCCCAAAATGTTCTTCTTCACAAGGGCAAGCTGGCTCAGCCACAACGAACTCAGGTACTGAAAGAAATGAAACAAGATCAGAACAAGGGGAAGAGTTATGAGAAATGATGATACACAAAAACCCCAATGTAAGGTCTATCTCCCCAGGGAAAATGCCCTACAAGTGACAGCTGTGGCCTCTTGGGGTCATGGTGGCAACAGCCAGAGAATTCCTGTGCTTTTGGGTATTCCAGAGTCAGGATAATCTGACTGGGAACACACAACAGAACCTGGCACCGAATTTATTGCTGCTTTTGCTCTCTCAGTAAGGAGAACAGTTCATCTAAAAAAGGCTGAGACAGTTTCATTCCTGCAGATTTTAACTGTTACTGAGTGGGAATTATCACAGTCCAGAAAAAGACACTGGGATGAGCACTAGGTGAATTCACAAGGAGACAACACCCTTCCTTTAGGGATTTGAGACTTCAAAACATGTCTTTATTCTGAACTATCATCAATCCAGACCCAGAATTCAAGTGTCTTTGTGCATTTATTAAAAAAAAAAAAAACAAACAAGTATTTAAAGTTACCCTGAAGCTAAAGCTTTCATCAGAAGATCTGTTAATCTCATAGAAAAGCACCCATACAGAGAGTGGGGGCTGCAGCAGAAATGTGCAGAGATTGAACACATCTCCTTCAGCAGATTTTAAACTCTGACCCAGCTCTTCAACCACTCTCACACTGACACCCGGATTGTCTCACTTGCACTGGGACTCAAGAACACCAAATGCTTGTCTGGGGCTGTTAATCAGTGTTCTTAGCTCTATCAAACACCCAGGGTTAGAAATCAACTGCCAGATGTGTTCTAAACCGAAGAAGGACTGAGCCCTGCATACCATCAGGCACTGAGCTGGCTCCAAAGTAAGAGAAAACATCTTCGGCATCCAAAGCGCTGAGGAATTTCTGCAAGGAGAAGAAGAGCTTGGCGTTTTTTTCACGAAAAACAAATGGATACAAGACTATCCCTTCGCTGGACCTAACCTGGAAGGAACGCCAGCGAACAGCTCAGCAAGTCCCAGTGCCAAGTCCTCGTGGCTTTACTCCGCGCTAAGCACGGGCTGCACAAGAGCCACCCAGAGGAAACAGCTTTATCTTCGTGATTAGTGAGCTCGCACGGAGTTTGGCTTAGAATCGTGTAGTCTCTTCTTCTTCTTTTTTTTTTTTTTTTTTAAATTTTTTTAACTTTTCTGAGAAACACGGACGCGTTCCTGGAAGGGCCGTTGCGGAGGTCACACTCACCTCAGCGAGCGGCGGCCAGCACAGCCCCAGCGGGAGCACGGCGAGCGCCCGCAGCGCCAGGCTGACGGTCATGCCGGAGGAGCCGCGGCCTCCGCGCCGAGCAGGGCGAGTTTTGGGGCCCCAGGCATCACGTGGAGCGGAAGGGAAGAGCAGGAGCAGCCTCTGAGCAAACAGGCTCTGAGCAAACAGGCTCTGAGCAAACAAACAGGCCTGCAGCGGGGGCGCGGGGGGCCGCGGCCGCACCGGCGGCTGGAGCGCGGCCGCCCTTGCGCAATGTCCGCGCCTTCTCCGCTGTGTGCGCCAGCCCCGGCGGCCAAGGGGCGGCTCGGGGGGGACGGGGGCCGTGTGGCCCTGGGGACGCGCCCGTGTGAGGTGGGGTCACCCCGCGACCCCCCGGCCCCGGAACCTGGGAGCCGCCCCCCCTCACGCCCCGGAACCCAAGCGCGGGCCGGCGTTCCCCGCCGGGGCGGTGCGGCGCTGTGCCGGTCCCCCTGCGGTAGCGCCGGCCCGGTTGGGACTCGCTGCGCCCTGATCCCGATCGCGGTCCCGATCCCGGTCCCGGTCCCGGTCCCACCCCGCTGACCCCCGCATGGCGAAGCAGAGTCCTGCGGAGCCCCAGGCGGCGGGGCCGAGCACCGCGGCCCGCGGGAAGAGCAAGAAGAGGAGGAAGAAGAGGAAGGCCCTCGGGGAAGCGGCGGCCGCGCCGAAAGGCGCCGGCATGGCGGCCCTGGGTCCCCCCCGCAACCCCCAGGAGTTCTCCTCCAACTGGAAGGCGCTGCAGGAGGTGAGGGGGACCGGGGGATGCGGTGGGGGAGCGGGAGACAGCCCTGGGGGCTGGGACAGGGAAGCACCGGGGCCATGGTGGCAGTCCCTGAGTGCAGCTCCAGGGTGCAGTTAACACGGAGCGATGGCAGGGACACCTTCCACTGTCCTATGCTCGTCCAAGCCCTGTGCAGCGCGGCCCTGGACACTTGCAGGGATCCAGGGGCAGCCACAGCTTCTCTGGGCACCCTGTGCCAGGGCCTCCCCACCCTCACAGAGAAGAATTCCTTGCCGATATCCCCTCTACTCCCGCTCTCTGGCAGTTTGAAGTCATTGCCTTTGTCCTGTCGCTCCAGGCTCCTGTGAATATTTCCTCTCCCCCTTTCTCGAAGGTTCCTTTTAGGTACTGGAAGGCCACAATTAGGTCATCCTAAAGCCTTCTCTTCTCCAGGCTCTTTTATCTTTTTCCCTTTTTTTTCCCCTTTAATATCATTTTAGCTACTGAAACAAAAGGCAAATAACTCCAACAAGCCCCTCTCCACGGGTCAAACAGACACCAAAAAGAAGCAGCCACCCAAAGCAACCAAAAGCCCACAAGTCCCAGCAGTCCATGGGAATGGAAATGTGGTAAAGGCCAAATCCACAAATAAAATGGACAATGCTTCTGCTAAAGACACTCCTCCTTCAGCCAAGCCACAATCCAAGGGGGTTACAGCGAGTAAGAACTTAAATGGCACCAAAAGCAACGGGAAAAGCTGCAAAGAAAAAAAGAAAAATGGCATTGTTGTGAAGGAGATGGATGAGCTAAAACATAAGAGGAGGAAAGCTGAGGAACAGGTGGAGCAGCAGCCCAAAGAGTGAGTACTTCAGGCAGCAGCCCTGGATGTGAATGTTCATTCTGGGGGGAGCACAGAGAGGTACATTCAGAACAGCTGCACTCTTCCAGACTGAATTCTGGAGGAAATAAGACACATTTTGCCCCTACTCCTCAGACACAGCAAGAAACCTGCAGAGGTGACAGTCACAGACTTCATTTTCACAGGGCTTAGCTGTTGATTTAAAAAGTAAACATACTTTTTGTACAACAGACACCAGATTGCTTTGAGCCTGCTAAATGTGATTAAATCTGTTCTTCCCAGGGCTGACATCTGGTTTGATGACGTTGATCCAAAGGATATTGAAGCAGCAATAGGACCTGAAGCAGCAAAAATTGCCAGAAGGAACCTGGGGCTTGAAACGGAGCAATCCCAGTCTGTGGAGCGGGTGCTGGTGAAGGAAAAGGCTTTTGATGGGTGAGTGACATTCCAGGGGGAAGGATGGCAG
The DNA here is from genome assembly GCA_013397815.1 of Aleadryas rufinucha. Lineage (NCBI taxonomy): Eukaryota > Metazoa > Chordata > Aves > Passeriformes > Aleadryas > Aleadryas rufinucha. Next base: position 37,463 of record VZTH01004435.1, read on the forward strand.
CAGAGGCTTCTGGTGACTGCTGTGCAGGTGCACAGTGAGCTGACATCTCCCTGCATCTGCTGCCAGGCTTTGCCCTGTTCAAATCAAGCTGTGAACCCTGTGAGCTCCACCTGGGCCCTGCAGAGCTGGCCCCAAGCTGTCCCTTTTTGCCTTGCAGGCTGACCCGAGCCGTGGCCATGGACTGTGAGATGGTGGGGGTGGGCCCCAAGGGCGAGGACAGCATCGTGGCTCGGGTGTCCATCGTCAACCACTTTGGGAAGTGCATTTATGACAAGTATGTCAAGCCTACAGAGAAGGTGACAGACTACAGGACAGCTGTCAGTGGCATACGGCCCCAGAATATCAACACAGGTACGAGGGGTTTGCCCCCCAAAAGGTTTTTTAAAGAGGGAGAATTCAGTGGGTTGTCACAGAAGCCTCAGTGGCTGAGCTTGGAACAGTTTGAGACCTAATTTGGGGGAAACAAAATACTGAGATTTATGTTAACACTAAGAAAAACTGTGGGAAGAAGTGCTTTTATACAGTGGTCACTAACACCCTTGAAGGAATTAACTGGTAGAATACGATATGGAAATAATAAAAAAAAAAATCCTTTCCTTTTCATGCTGTGCTCTGTGTGGAATTCTCTATGCTCTAGCAAGCAGGGAGTCAGTGTACTGTACAGTTTGCATAACTATAGTTCCAAGGATACAGTTACTTCCCAGAAAACATGCAGTGTTTGCTCATGGAAAGTGTTTCCTTGTGTGGCATTTTTAGGTGAAGACTTTAAAACGGTTCAGAAGGAGGTTGCTGAGATCCTGAAGGGAAGGATTTTAGTTGGACATGCCTTAAAGAATGATCTAAAGGTACATTGAAAATTAAATTCCTAATACATCGTTCTGGATCGAGGGAACACACCTGAACTCCTGGAAAGTGTGGTCCTGAATCCAGCCTGTGTCTGTATGAGCTGGGTCTTGTTCTTTCATGGTTTTAAAGTGTCTCTTACCATGGATGGAAGGAAACAACAGGCAGCTGCACATTCAGCTCTGTAAAGTTTCATGCAGTAGCAAGTTTTAGACTGCAAATGTGATTTCTTCTAGGTCCTACTTCTTGATCATCCTCAGAAGAAGATGAGGGACACACAGAGATACAAACCTTTCAAACAGAGAGTCAAGGTGAGACAGCTGGGAAGGTGCTCAATTAACAGACCAAGAGCTGCTCACTCACTCATGTGCTTGCTTTTACCTGACCTTTCCTACCTGTGTACACATAAATCTCATAATTCATTAATTATTCCTAATATTTCACCAGCAGAGGCTAAGATGTGCTATTCTTTGAGGAACATCATATTTTTATATATACACCCATCTCTGTTGTTTCAAGTCCTGTGAGACAACATGGTTTATGATGTGTTCTGTTTCTAGAGTTCCAGGCCATCCCTGAAGCTGCTCTGTGAGAGGCTGCTCAATGTTCAGGTGCAGACAGCAGAGCACTGCTCGGTAGGTTCCTCCTCAGAACATCCAGCTCTAGGTTCTGGATTCAATCCAGAATGATGTGCCTTCATCCCAGTGACACTCAGCAAGCTCTGCTTGGACGTCAGCAGCAGTGAGATTGTCATCTGAACTTGCTCACTGTTTCCTTATTTCATAAACAACTTCTGCACAAGTCAACTCTTAACTCTGAATTCTTGTTATTCTAAAATTCCCAGGGGAAAAGGTAATGATCAAGATCTGCTTACCTTAAAAGCAGCATTCTGCACTGCTGTACACTGTGGCAGGAGGGATAAAGTGTGAGAGGCTACACCTGAACCTCAGCAGTTCCTTTCTTTCAGTGGGCAGGAGGATGGAAAAGAGGAATGAACTGGGGAAGCAAAATTAGGAGGGGAGCTCATAGATACTGTGTCAAGGGAAATTTTTTATTAGGACTTTCCAAGTGACAATCAGAATGCAGAGCCTTGTGGTAGGCCCTGGACTCTAAATACACCATTTATCCCTTTCACTAGGCACAGAGCCTAAATGTAAAAAGAGATCATGAAATGTTAATTGGAAGGATGTATGAAAATGATGGAAGATTTAGCTGCTTATTATCTCACATGTTTGTCTGGTCTGTTCTCTCTCAGATCCAGGATGCACAAGCAGCTATGAGACTTTACACCTTGGAGAAAAAGAAATGGGAAGCTGCTCTTAAGAACAAAGCTAACAACAGAAATTGTAAAACTTAAAAACACAGGGTAGAATCTCTCATCTGCAGCATTTGCTGGTTTCCTGTCACATTCCAAATTTAGAGATAAGTCAGAACTGACAGCAGCTACTTCATAAAACCNAGCAAAACTGGGAGGGGAGCTCATACATTCTGTATCAAGGGAAATTTTTCATTAGGATTTTCCAAGTGACAATCAGAATGCAGAGCTTTGTGGTGGGCCCTGGACTCTAAATACACCATTTATCCCTTTCACTAGGCACAGAGCCTAAATGTAAAAAGAGATCATGAAATGTTAATTGGAAGGATGTATGAAAATGATGGAAGATTTAGCTGCTTATTATCTCACATGTTTGTCTGGTCTGTTCTCTTCCAGATCCAGGATGCACAAGCAGCTATGAGACTTTACACCTTGGAGAAAAAGAAATGGGAAGCTGCTCTTAAGAACAAAGCTAACAACAGAAATTGTAAAACTTAAAAACACAGGGTAGAATCTTCCATCTGCAGCATTTGCTGGTTTCCTGTCACATTCCAAATTTAGAGATAAGTCAGAACTGACAGCAGCTACTTCATAAAACCAATCCAAAGACAATACTACAGTGACCTGGAAGTACAGGAATGCTGCTGTCCAAGAAAGCTGCTGATATCCCTGCTGGATGGTCCTTGTGCCTGGTGCCTGCTACTGTGTTCAAACAACCTTTGTAACAAATGCCTGCACTTGGGAAGAACTTCACTTAAATTTCTTCATGGCAAACAGACACCGAATGAGTTAAAAAAAATTTAATTGTGGTAGATGAAGGAAGAAACTGCCATTGCTTTGTCAAAAACTTCCAGGACTAAAATCTTTATTTCAAGTATGTTGAGGTGCACAAAGTGAGGTCTGCTACAAGGTGAATTCTTAATTATTGCTGTTAGTCACAGTGTGGTACCTAAACCAACAGTAAATACCTGTTTATATGTTGTTAATAGCCTAGTAGTCATCTTTCTGGTGAGAAGAATCTTCTAAGGGAGGAGCCAGGCTTTGGTACCCAGCAGTGTCCAAGTCTTGTTCTCACACAAAGCGTTTTTCCTTCCTCAGTTTCGAAAGTGTGGCATCCACCAGGGTCAGAATCTCCTGGAGGGAAAGGTGAGATTGTCAAATACAAGGTTACCTTGTTGCTCCACTTTTTTTTGTATTCATTTATTAATAAAAACAATGTGTCTAACATAGGTCTTTAAAGTGGCTGCTGTTGTTACAACAGGAGAGGGAGCTTTCTCCCCTTGTGTGATGATTTTTTTCTGCACTGCCTTGTGGCTGCAGTGTTGATTAAAGTGGTGCAGGCAATGCCTGCAGGAGACCCTGGAGAACAGTTTGGAACTGTCTGTGAAACCAATTCTGTAAATACATAACTAAAATCAGCAAAATTAAGACTAACCAGTTTTACTGGCTTAATGAACAAACCTAATTACTGGTTTCTTGCCAGCAAGCCATTGTCAAAAAAATATTAGTGTAACACATTAAATAGCTCTGATAACTTTGCTGGTTTTCCCCTTTTTTTCAGTGTGACTACTCAGTGAAATTTAATGTAAGTTAAATCTTCCCACAAACTGTCAAAGTTTTTGTTGTTTTTTTTTTTTGTTTATTTTGTTAACAATGCCACTTCCAAACCAGAAATAAATTGGATGTAATGTACTTAATGCTTTATTCCTGTAAACTTTAGCCTGGTTTAGCATGAAGACTGTAGTAAATTAATGTAATGTTGCAAGAGACCAGAACACAATTTCTAAAAAATTTCAGCAACAACAAGAAGAAAAACAACTTTCAACCACTTGTTCTCAGTAGTTAGAGCTATGCTTACAAACCCACTCTTCACTCCACATGCAGCTAATTCTCTAAATTTCTGCACTATCATCAAAATCCATCAGGAGAAATAATATACTTTATTATCACAGAGACTTCTCCATACCGTGCTAAATGGAAACTGGAGTTTTATTTCAGACAGCAGCTTTTCCACTTTCTGGGACCTCATATCCAGCATAACCTCATCTGCAGCGTCAATGAACAGGATAATTTATGGTTAAAGCACAACTGGCAATGGAGCAGGAGCTAAAGGAGCACAGGGAGAGGGCAGAGCTAACAAGGAGAAGGCAAAATAAGATGAAGTTAAAATGTTTTACCATCAGAGTGGTATTTATTTGGAAAAAGCAGAGTGAATTCTCAGGAGAATGAGTTGGAACTTTCTCAGACACAAAGTCTTTCCTGAGAGCAACCAACATGTCCCTGAGCAGCTGCTGTTGTGGTTTTACTGATTTTGGGGCTGGGAGAGAGGAGGGGATTCAGCACTAACAGCAGCAGCCATCTCACCATACTGAGCCATCTCATTCATCAACAGGCACAGAGCTTCTGCCACCCCTGGCTCATCGAAGTGAAGGTGATACTCATCTTTGATCAGCTCTATTCCACTGCCTTTTGAGTCCAGGAGAATTGCCAAAGCTGCAGTTTCTGCAAGGAGGACAAACACTGCTGGGTTCATTGGAGCTGTAGACTGCACGAGCTGCTTCCCATCCCCTCCCCAGCTGGCACATGTCATGTTTTCAGGAAGTTGTGCCCCTTATTTTCAGTCTTCCTAAAAGCTATTCTGAAGCATTTGGGAACAAGGAGAAGACCAGATATGCAGCTGACACTGTCATGCAGGGCAGAAGTGATTTTAATGACTGTTTTCATATTGATGGAGCTGATTTGCAATTAAGAACAGAAGTGCTGAATGGTACCTGACAGCCTCACAAGGCTGGCTAATGCCAGGCAGCCATTCTTCAACAGCACTGCTCTTTCTGGGTTCATCCTGAGTGCATCCAGCAGAAGTGCTGCCATGGGCTCATAGTCACTGTCAGCTACACAACCTTTAAAGAAAATAAACAAAACACACAGAAAAGCCCAACATTTCAATATCCTCCAAGCCAAAAGAATAAAGAGTCCTGAATACTCAACTTATTCTGCTGATGGTGAATAGAAATGAGATTGCTGAGGGTGTTTTGCTCAGCTTTTCCCAGTGGAACAATGGCACAAGGGCAAGGAGTAGGTAAATGTGACAATATTCTGGTGTAAGAATACTGCAAGGATGGGCTCCTTAGTGCACACGATAATGAAGGAGATGATTTCTTTTTTAACATGAAATATTGTTCCAAATCAAGCAAGCAAACTGGCTGCCCACCAGTGCAGTCCCCATTAGCAGTATCTGGTGATTTAATTGCTACAGCTCGTCAAGAATGGCTCCATTAGGGAGTCACAGAGCGAGTGCAGGAAAGAGCGACCAAGAGAGGATGCAAGTTCCTAACTCTGCTGCCATCTGCAGAGCCTCCTCCAGCCGAGCAGCCCGGATTGCAGGGATCACACACAGACATCCCAGCCTTTTCCATGCCCAAGGGACAAGGAGACTGGGAACACACACCTTGGAGTGACAGTGCCCACAGAGCCGAGCAGGCAGACTCCGCAACAACTCCGTTCTGGAGGTGTTTCTGAAGGACTGCAGAGGTGACAGGGACAGCACTTTCCAGCACTGCTTGGTCTCTGTTATTCTCTGAATTACCTTAACAGAAAGCAAATGCATCAGGCAGAGTTATTTAATCAAGTAATAATATCATTGTACATCAAATTATATCAGTGAAACCTTCATGGATGTTGGCATTGGAATAATGCAACATTGTTTTAGTCTGGAGGGCAGCAGAGGGAAGGAATCAAAATTGTACAGAACCAAACCAAATGCTACAGGACTAATAAAAAATTCTGTTTATTGGAGAAAGCTGAACTTCTCCAGGAACTTGTGTTCTTTGCCATTTAAATTATGCATAGGGATCACAGCAAGAAACCTCCAGAAATAACCACAGCTTTGACAGAATCCAGGCTGCAGGATGGAGATTCAGCTGTCCCATAAATCCAACGGGTGATTTGTTGCACAGAGGGAATAAAAAACACCAAGTGCAACTGTGCACAATCTGTGCTTCCAGCCTTCCTTGATGATCAGAACACCACACACCTCTACAAGAACACATCACAGAAACAAATCAGTAAATATAAAATCAGGTCACATCTTGGCCTGAACGGCAAAACTTTGGCTTTGACACCTTATCACATAAAAGATTGCTAAAAAAATCTGCATTCATTTTTATTTTTATCTAGTTTAACTCGATCACAAAGTGATTCTAGCAGTGCTGTGAAACAACTCCCCAGAATCACAAAACCACAGACTGGTTTGGGATGAAAGGAACCTTAAAGATCATCTCATTCCAGCTCCCTGAAACAAGAATGGGAGAAAACTGCAGTACCAGGGACAGGAATGTCTGAACTCAATTAGGCACAATACCTGCTGCCCTTCAGTCACGAGTGCAGGCACAATGCTTGCTGTGTTCTACTTACCACTCACAGCCAAGCTCCAGAGAACGGCACAGCAAGAGCAGCAGATCTTGTCATTATGAAGAAAACGTCTTAAAATTGACAGAAGGTCTGGAATGATTCCAACTTTCCTGAGATTCTCCGCAGCTACTTCTGAAAACCACAGAAATTCTATAGAACCTGGTATTTTTGTCCCGCTCACTGGCCTCGAAACAGGCAGCGCTAAACGTATTTAAACTGAGATTAAAGACCGGTAACATGAGCCCACCAGCCGGACAAAAGAAAGCAAGAGAACAGACCGAATTCTTTAACAAGATGCACTTAACACAGCTGATCCTTTCAAATGGATGGCTGGCCATCCTTTTTCCTCACAGACTTGAAATTCACCGAGCAGGAAAGGAACTGAGAGGGTGTAAATTACAATTTTTCACCTGTTTTCATTTTAACGATTCAAACCAAGCTTCAGAATTAGGAAACGCTGGATAAAAATAGTTTGGTCTTAGACATGACTCTTTGTAATAATTTTTTTTAAGATTACTCCCTTGCTGCTAAATCCTTCTGTAACCATTTCTAAAAACAGTCTTTGGTGGCTGTTGAACTGACACTGAAGAAAACTAAAAATACTATAAATATTTAGCAATTACAAGTTCAGAAGGAAAGAAAACAAAGTAGAAGAATTAGGGAGAATGGTTTCAATTCATCATGGCACAGTCCAAAATAGAATTCAGGTTCTATGCCCTCATTTTCTCAAGCACTACTATTTGCAGAGTTTGTACTTGTTTCCAAACCAAGATGAAATACAGAATTGTATCTATTGGAGTAGTCCGATAAGTCCCTGAAGCCTCAGCATTGTATATCATACCTTCAGGGGTGTTATCTTATCAATATCTGGTCAATCTTGTCAATATTACCACTATTAAACTGAAAAATTCCCACAGACATCCACACCTCTCAGTGAAGTCACAATTTCTGCACTGTATCTTGGATTTGTTTCAAAAAGTAAAAATAAATCAATATTCCTCAAAGAATGAGCAAGGTGACCCACCACTGGCTGAAACCATCATCAGTAGTGTGCAGAGGGATGAAAGGAGCTCTTCATTTTCAGAGTGTTTTCTCACTGTGTGTAACAGGCAGCTGGCCACACACTCATCCAGGGCCATCATCACCCCCTGTTCCAGAGCTGTCACCACAAACATTGGAATAAAGATTTCAGTGGCTTTGAATGAAATCTGAACCCCCTGCCCTGCAATCAGCAAAGCAAAACATTCAATTAACAGCATTTCTTCACATAAAATAAGGAAAAGTTACTTTAAACTTTCATTTTCTGAAACTCAATTCTTAGTATTTTTAAGCTTGTGTCATTATCAGGTGGTTTTGGGGTAAATTGCCATGAAAGTGACAGCAGGGACCACACAACAGACCCCAAACCATTTTTATGGTTTAAAATTTAAATACCAAAACAACGGAAGTCTTATTTATGCATGCTGGTAACACTCTACATAACATGAAAACAAACCTGGTTGGACAAGATCAGCACCTATATTTAAAATTAACTCTTAATGCAGAATTCCTGTATGCCAGTCCTGAAGGAAGGCCATGAGAATCCAGAAAGCTGCTTAACTTCCTTCAGTTCTTTACATTCATCCCCTAAAATCATTCCTGAACCCATTATCTGCTCCATTAATTATTACAAGACCCAGCAGAAGGAGGAAGTCTTGTAATTGCACCTTGACTAAGAATTTCAAGCAATAAAGTGCAGCCTTCTACGTGTAACTCCAGAGAATCTGTGTGAGTCTTCATGGCATGGAGAATGACTTCTGTGCATTTCAGCAGACAGGGAAATGCTGTGGGGAAAAGAAATTGTCTGAGATGAGGTTCTTGAATCAAAGAGAACAAAACAGAGTGAATTTTTTTAATCTGTGTGGGAAATGTCTCCTGTTAAAGACAGCTGAAGGCTGAGCCAGCCAACACTGGAATGCAGCAAGGTCTGGGGTGCAGGGAATCCCAAGCCATGATGTTCAGAATCTGCAGAGGAAAGTGTTTCACCACAGCTCCTATTTCCAGGAAGACTTGGAGCTTTTGGAATAGTCCATACAGATACTCAGTGTACCCACAAACATGTGATAAAATGACGAGGAAAAATTGATGGTTTTTAGGGATCCATTTTGAGCACTTTTGAAGCTGAGAGCATCACTCAGGGTAAGTCATGGTGCGAACTTAGCCAGATGTGGGCGCAGCCTTGTGTTGCTGTCACCAGGACTGGATGAGAATACCCCAGATCCCTTCATTTTGTTATTTACAACCAAAGCCCATTTGATTACCAAGTAAAGCTTTCTTAAATTGAAGATACAGGTAAGTCTAAGGAAAAAACAAATTATTCTTTTTCATTATCAATTACAGCTATGAATAACCCTGAGTTTTAACATCATAAGCCAATGCCAGCATCAAAATGCTGTCAAAGGACAGAGCATGTTATAACTGATTTAACACAGTGCTTTGAACTATTAACCTTGATCTGAAAGCTTCCTTTGAAAAATGTGCAGTTTCTGGGAGAAAATACACAGCTTTCACCCTCACAGCTTTGCAAGACACACAGGAATTAGCCATGTGTAGCTTCCTTTTGCTCTGCCAGCCTTGCAGCCCCAGGAATTACCCCCAAGTCATCCCAGGACTTGTGGAAATCACCTTGCTCAAATGTCAGTTTGTTGCCAATTCAAATATCACTATTTTTTTCCCCAGTGCCCATTTTTGTTATCCAGTAAAACCCCTCTGCTGGTTAACAAAAGCATGTACAGAACAAGTCCCAACACATTCCTATCAGCTACTGGCCTGGAGAAATGGGAAGAGAGCAATTTCATTCTCATGTATTGATATGAGAAATTTTTTCCTCTTCCTATTATCTCAAAATGTAAGGAAGGAGCAGAATAAATAAACAAATTGATCAAATAGTGCCTTACCACTTTTATCCTTTACAAAGCTGGCAAGGAGCTGAATGCCTTTAGCCTGGACTTCTTCAATTTCCCAGGAAGCCTGCATGAAGTCTAAGAAACCAAGGAAATTCTTCTAACCATTCCACACAAACACAAAGCACTCAAATTGTCTCTGTTATTTGGCAGATGTGAATTCATATGAATGAAAAGAATGAAATCTGGGATTGTTGAAAAGAGAAAAACTTTTTCCCCAACTCATCAAACATTTCAATATTACAAAGTGTGATGATTCACAGTGTATTTGGCATTATACATATATTTTTGGGGGCCTGTTGGAATATTAAATCACAGCAGAAGTATGAGCTTTAAATGCATTATTCCAATGGACATTTCAGATTAAAATAACATTTCCTTACTTAGAAGGAAAATAATGGAGCAGATCCTTTGTGGCATAAATTAACAAACATGTCACAATGCAAACAAAGTAAGTGGAGCTCCCAAATTTTCTGAGGAATGACTTCTGACCCTGTTTAACTTTTGCAGTAGGAATGGCTGGGAATCTTAGGAGTTTAGAGAAAAGGCTGTATAGTGATCCTTGCTCCAAAGAGTATCCCATTTCATTTCAGGTAAAACAAGTGTCCAAGAATTTATTTCCAAGTAGAATACATCCTGACTGGGAGAGTCTATTTCCTGTGAAAATCACCTTCACATTAATCTCATTCTCCTTATTACCTAGAACACTTTCAACTCCTCCCTGAAAGAGCACATCTGTTACTATGGGAGACACAGACTTCTTCAGTTTTATTGAGGTGTCACCAGCAAAAGTCAGGCATTTCCCAATAAATGGATCAGTGACCAGATCCCTAGGATTTTGAGAGACAAAAGCAGCACCAGTAAGTTAGAACTGGTAAGGTAAAAAAGAAAAGATCTACTGCCATTGTTTCATTTTTATATTAAAAAAAATCTAATATTACTTGTAGACTAGCTTATTTTTGACAGAACTTAAACAATTTACTTCAAAACAGCTCATGAAAGAGCTCATATTGCACAAGCCATATTGCTCAGGAGTCAAGTTCAGGCTCATAAAATTGGGTAGAACATGGATTTATAATATAACTGCAAAAAGGGACACCTGTGTATCTCAGTGTCCACTGTGAATGAACAACAAGTCTTTAATAACTCAATTTGTTGAGGCAGGAGGATAAGCAATATTAACTCAACCCTTTCCAACAGCAGATAACATTCCCAATTTGTGGAGGTAGGAGGGGTTTAGGACAAAATCACTAAAGGGAATGCAGCCAGAACTCACCTTGCTGTGGGTCTCATGCTGGGCTCAATCTGTAGCATCATCAATAAAATGGGAAAGAAAGGGAAATAGCTGCTTTCTCCATCCTGCAGCAGTGTCAGGACTCCCTCGAGGCAGCTGCTGTCCCCTCTGATATCCTGCAGTAAAGAAGTTCTCTCTTCTGCCTGGGAAGAGCACAGTGACAGAGAGCTCTCACACATCTGTATATTTACAGATATCCTGGTGGGCCCAGCACTCTTTAAACCCCTTATAAATCACCCTTACACACATTCAGAACAAAGCAGCTCATCACATCAAGGAGGACACAGCCCAGAGACCAGATATCAGACTTCTCAGTAAAAGAAAATCCAAATGTTTCTGGAGCCATCCAAGACTTTCTATCTGTAGAAACAGGAATCATCTGGTGACATTGCTGGCATTGTGCTTCCAAAGACTACAAAACACACTGTAACTAATGAACAATTTTCTAAGATGTTTCTGAGTATAAAGCTAAAAAGGATTCCAACTGTTTTGGTTGCAGAGACTCACACACACATCTACATTTTTCACTTGTAAACACAATTAATACTGCAGACAACTGCCTGTGAAAATCCTATTTAGAAGACAAATAGTATAATAATACAGAGAAAGGAGAGGGAAGATAACTTTTTCCTCTTTCCTAATTTTTCTCTGAGGACTAAAAACATCCACCACAAGCAAATCTTTTAAAAATACAGTAGGGAAAAATAATAGGAGAACAAATATCTACCTTCTTCCACTCTTATTTTCCATTTCAGCTCATCTTTCATAAGTGTTTCAGTACTGAAATCACTAAGCATGAAGGATGTTCCACCAGTCACAAGGATGTTTGATGGCTTGAGATTTCTGCAACACAAATATTTTCTCTCAGCCTGTGAAATTAGAGTCTAATGACATATAATTACAAATCCCCTGCATCTTTAGCCCTCAGAAGGGTTGGGCTGTTTTTTGTAGTGGGTTTTCTGGGGAGAGGAATTGGTTTGGACATTTTTTGTTTGTGTCTTGTTGGGGTTTTTTTAATATACTAGTGATAATCAACCAAAAGACAATTATTTTCTTCTCTAAATGCTTTAAAATTTGTGCTTGTGACACAAATTGATCTGAGCATGGAATGCAAGGGATGTCTCCTATTGAGATACACAAAGTAAATTCGTCCATCACAGCCACCAAAAAGTGAGCATTTACAGAGATGGGCAATTTTTAACACAAAAAAATGAGAGAATGCCTCAGTCAAATGGAAATTCCAGACAAAACTCAGGAAATAAGTAACTTCAGAAGTCAAAAAAACCTAATCTAAAGTCTTGAATTTCTATCCCCTACTTCTCTTTTTGGAAGGGTAAAATTCCCTCCCTCTGAGCACTGCGCTGAACCAACACTGCACAGAACAAGGGCCTGTCAGACAAAGAAAATGAAATTTCTGCTCACCTGTGCCAAATATTTTGTTTGTGTATGTAAAACAAAGCATCCACCATCTGTCCCAGGAACTTCTGAACCACCTGTGGAGGGGAATAAACATAAAAGTGTAACACTAACAGAGTAACTTTCAAATATCTTTCAGAAGAGAGTTTCCAAAACCACCCTCCAGTGCTTTGAAGACTTTAGGGAGGACTTTCAGAAAGAAGGAATACCACAAAAGCACAAAGTCTCTCAGTTCAAACAGGTGCCTCTTCTGTACTTTTTACCATGTCTTTTATCTTTTCTGACTTCTGCCTCTTTTCCTCGATTAGAGCTGAAAGATCTCCTTGGCCTGAGTGCTGCATTACCAGGCAGAGGAACAGAGATGAGACCTGTAATAAAACATTGCACCAAAATTGCTTAATTGTTTGCAGGTAAGAAGGACAAAACCAAACTGATGGGTGTGAGGTTCACAATATAAAAGGGCTCTGAGATGGTTATTCCCTCATAGAAGAGACAATATTTAATTTATTTCATTAAAACTACAGCATGCTCATTGTTTTAGCAAATAAAACAAACCACCACTATCAAGCATCTTATCTGAAGCTGTATGGGATGATTCAAATCAATTATACATCCACAAAATCATCAAAGATTCTGTCCAAGCACTGAAGAAAATCTGCAAATAAATAAGTCAGGGCTTTCAGCTTCTTCTGGTCCCCTATAGAAGGGTTTTCATGCAGGCATGAAAATCAGAATTGCACACTAATTCCCATCAGAATCTGGGAGTCTGCCATGTGATGGACTCCAACAAAACCACATTCACAGCTTTTTAGTGTGTGTATTCAGGGGCCAAAAAAACCCCAGGCTTGTTTCAAATCAAATAACCTTCTTTTTTGGCATCTCACCTCAATGACCCCACATTTAAGTCTCTGAATTTGCTCACGTGCCTAGAACAGAAGCCACACATTCCAGTTTAACCAATCCCGTTCCATTCTCACCTCGTTATTCCAAGTCACAAACAATTCCTTGTAAGTACAGATGTGTGAATGGCGGAGTTTCAGCAAACCCATTGCCTGCGTAGAATAAAAAAAGATAAAACAGAGAGACAGCTTTCTATAGCTACAGTCCTTCCCTTTAACAGGACCTTAAATAACACCCTGAGCCAGTTCCTGCCTTGTTCATGTCACATTTCTGATCAAACTCTTCCAAAGTGCCAGCTCTGATAAATATTTGCATCCACAAGTGTGGAAAGAAGGAAAATATTTCGCTCAGACTCTACTCAGCGCTGCAACAGCCTTGTGAGATCCAAGGATATAAACTGATCCACAGGAGGATGAGGTGTGAACAACCCCCTTCTTCAGTTCCTAACATCCAAACCTGAAAACATTTCTTAAATATAAGTCGGGATGATTTTTCAAGTGCAGCCATTATTTCCTGTCACCTCCATGCAAGCTTGAACCTCAGCAAATATAATGACACGAGAGATTTTTATCTCCTTGAAGGTGGTTTCCGTGCAGGGCCCTAACAAATCCTAATCACTTGAGCAAATTTGCTGATTATGTGGAAGATAAAAAGAATTCAGGTTACTCTGCTATAGTCAGGTTTGTGGCTGTGCAGACACAACAGAAAAACTAAAAAGAGCCACACTCCCAGATGGCACAACTGCATTTATTTCAACAGATGTATTTCAATATTTATTTCAACAGAAAAAAATGGATCAAGTTTTACTGGTAATGCCAGATTTGGTACAGAAAGAGGTCACCTCTCTGACCAGGATAAAACATCTGTAGAGATATCTTTTCTCCCTCTTTTCCAACTCCAGATGCTGTGCATACTGGGCACGGTGAGACTCATCCATCATGTGCTGTTCCACATATTTTATTGCAACCATTTTTGGTATTTGAAGAGTATTTCTGATGCTTCTTACTCAAGGCATTGCAACAAGTTTGCACCAAAACAAAAAGTACAACAAGGGGAGAAAACCAGTCAAATCATTCACATTTAAAAAGTCCAACTCTGAGAAATGAACATATCATGAAATATGTTATCTAGACATTGAGTTATTAATAATAAACTAAAAAGGACCAAGGTTCTCCTTCAGCTTAAAGGCCAAAAGGATGAATTTTGTTCTTTGGCTTCACAAAACAAATGAAGACTCTGAGAAAGAACTATCCTCCAAGAAGAGCTGTCCATTTGAATTTACATATCCAAAAATAACAACAATTAATACAAAATCCTGGCCTGAGCCCAAGCAGAGGGCAGAGAGCACACCCCAGAAATAGTCCTACCTGATTTACTTATTATTTACTCAGCTAATCCTTGTAGATAAAAGACTTGGTTCTATTAAGACTTTGGTCTTTGTAAGTGAAGTAGCAAAGAAAAGACTGCACCAATACCTCCTTCAAGGCCACATTTGCTTGGTGTTGGTCAATGCATTCAACCTGCACCAAATGAAAGGCAAGGATGAGAACACATCCTGGAACAGAAACACAGGGGAACTTCAAGCCAGAACACTGTTGTCAAGGTGACCAGACTGGAAATTCTGTGTAAGGTGACATAAATTTTCCATGATAGCTCAAATCTGTAATGCTTGGGGCAGTTTGGGTTTCAGGAGATGGGTAAAACAGAGTTGTAAATGAGTGTGTAGCAGCCAGGGCTTCTCCTGCACTGTCAGGGCTGCAGGGAGCTGAGGTGAGAACACTGAGAGGACCAAAATAGGCTGCTGCCCTTTCCCCACGTCGAACCTCAACATTCCAGTAAACTGATCTGAATCTCCCATTTTCCCAAAAAGCAGCACAGTAATGACCAAGCCTCCTCTTCCCCAGCAGCTGAGCTGCCCAGCGTGTATCTCTTGTCATTATCGTGGTGCCCCTGCAGATAACAAACACACCAAACTCTTGTTTTCGTAGCAACCACCTCCTCACCTGCTTTATTGCATATTTCTTCTGGGCACCCTCGTCTGTTTTCAGCTGAGCTGCCAGCATCGTGCCCAGTGCCCCGGGCTGGAGCTGCTCCAGCACCTGCTGGGCACAGGAGACACCCAGAGCGGCTGCTCAGCTCGGGCACAACAACTGAGGCAAAAAACCCCTTCCACGCACTTCCCCATGGAAACCTTCCACACAGGGAAGGCCTCCAGCTCCCCGTGCCAGGACTAGGGGCACCCCCAGCTTCACCCCAACCCCTGCCAGGGACACAGGCCTTCCCTTCCCTCCCCTTCAGGACATTCCCCGTGCTGAAAACACGCCCAGGGCCATCCACACCCCCTCCAGGACCATGGAACCCCCCCAGGGCCACTCAACCCTCTCCCCACGGCTGTGTGCTGCTCCCAGGGGTACCCACACCCCTTCCCCAGGGCCATGTACCCCCACAAACCCCTCCAGCACCACTTAACCCACTCAGAGCCCCTTACACCCCGTCCCCGAGGGTACCTGTACCCACAGCCCCTGCCCGGGTCACAGACCCCTCCTCAGGGCCATGCACCCCACACAGACGCCTCCAGCACCACCTGCACCCCCACAACGCTGCAGCCGCCCGCTTATTGCCGAGCAGAGGCTAAGCCTGGCGGCAGCACCTCATATTTGTCCATAGCGGGGACACAGCCCGGCCTCTCGCCGGAGACTGTGCGGGAGCACCCCCAAGGGCGTGAGGGGCCCCCCCCCACGCAGGAGCGGGGAGGGGGGGGCGCGGCCCCTTTAAGAGCGCTGAGGGGCGTGTCAGGGGCGTGTCCCGGCGGGGAGGCCCCGCCCCCCGCGCGCCGGCGCGGCGGCGCCTTCAAGGCCCGGCCCGTCCGACGTGGCAGCGCCTGCACCGAGCGCGGCCCGGCCCCGCCACCGCCCCGCCCGCCCAGAGCCAGCCCGGGCCCCGCCATGGGCCACAACGACATTATGAACACCGCCGAGGACTTCGCCGACCAGGTGGGTGCTCGCCCGCCTTCCTCCTCACGCCCGCCCGGCGGCCTTTGTGCGCCGGGGCCACGCTGAGGGGCCCGGCTGAGCCAGGCCGGGATGGCGGCGGGGGCGCT
>VZTH01004435.1:53789-80393 GCA_013397815.1 Aleadryas rufinucha
TGAAGATCGTCTCGTTCAAGCCGTGCCATGGGCAGGGACACCATCCACTATCCCGGGGTGCTTCAAGCCCCTCCAAGTGGCCTTGGGCACTTGCAGGGATGGGGCAGCCACAGCTCTGGGCACCCTGTGCCAGGGCCTCACCACTCTCACAGGGAGGAATTTCTTGCCAATATCCAGCCTAAATTTCCCGTCTTTCGAGTTGTGCCCATTCTACTTTGCCTTCTCACTACTTGTTCCTGGAAGTAGTCCGTTTCCATCCTTCCTATAAGTTTCCTGTAAGTTCTCTCCGAGGGGACCCCGGGCCCGGCTCCCACCGCCGCAGGCCCAGCGGCCGCCCCTGCCCTCGAGTGAACGCCCGAGCCTGTCGTACAGCGAGTTCTCCTTGGGGACAGGGCTTCTCCCAGGGGGAATTAAGTGGAAGGGAGAGCAGGAGCCGTCCCGGCTGGTGAGGAGGGCACAGAGGGGTGTGGGGAACCAGTGTGAGCTGGCAGGGAGGAGACAGTGACCAGGTTATCCAACCTGGCAGGGTTAGATGGGATATTAGGGGGAAATTCTCCCCTGTGAGGGTGGGGAGGCCCTGGCATAGGGTGCCCAGAGAAGCTGTGGCTGCCCCTGGATCCCTGGAAGTGTCCAAGGCCAGGCTGGACAGGGCTTGGAGCAGCCTGGGATAGTGAAAGGTTTCCCTGCCCATGGCAGGGGGTTGGAACAAGATGAGCTTTAGGGTCTTTCCAACCCAAACCATTCTGTGATTTCATGAAACCCTGACCCACGTCTGGAAGCCTAAACTGGAAAAGGTTGGTCAGCACCGTGGTGCTGTGCTCAGAAATGGGGCTAAAGGAAAGCAAACAAGCTGATGTTGTCTTGTAAACCTTCTTACGTTTATTTCAGTGGAGGCCCGAGTGATTTCTCTCTTAAATAGAAGTTTGTGATCTCTTACAATGTCTGACAACAGGAATATTTTGAGTGTAAGTAGTTGCTCTGCTGGGGATGGTGTTGGAAAGATCTTCACAGTCATGGTGATTCATCCAATCGACAATAAGAGGCAGCAAGTAATCATATTGAGCAAATTGGCTGGAAAATCTGATTCTGCCTGGTTCTACAACTGCTGTGATTTAGTGTGAGTTGTGTGGTGCACGATAGCACGTCACAGCTCTGAGGGGGCTGTGCTGCCTCTCTGTCTTTCACTGATTTCACTGGGAAAACCTGTTCTGCACTTCCTCCCCACCCCCAGATGGAAGAAGGAAAACTCGATTTAGAGACTGAGCTTCTTGTGGTGTGTGGAATACTCAGTTTAAGGGATGTCTGGATTATCTTGGTCATCCTCTGTTTACCTTGTCCTCTTGCTCCTTTTAGAGGAGAAAGTAAACCATCACTGCAGTGTTCACAGTACTTGTCAAAATTTGCAACGCTCGTCGTGACCTTTTTATAACACCTCTCTATTTATTCCTGTGGGGTTATTTCTAGATGTCCCTAACACCCCTTTTTTCACTCTGCTGAAAGCTCTTTTGTCCAGCTTAAATGTAGTTTGCCTCCTCCTGAAGTAAGTTTTAAATGGCACAAATTTACTTGTGCTTGGCCACATCCTGTTTAAAGATGAGTCTTGCCTTTAGCTGCAGAATTTGGAGTTTTGCTACTCTTACCATTAGATTGCAAAACAATTTTTATGGTGTTCTGAGTAATAACTGCTGTGATAATTCTGCCTCGTAGCTCAGTCAGAACCTTTGAGTACTGTCTGTGCTGCTAAAGCTCAGTGTCACACCAATGTAGGAGTGACTTGCTAAACACTAACCTTTGGTATATATTGTGAAGTTAACACTTGGCATTACACGAGCTGTTAGTTCATCTTGGATTTTAAAAAAGTGCTTGGAACGTTTGGACTGAAATTGTGTTGAAACTCCCCTGGTGGAGGCTGGACAATGGCTGTTCTGGGAGCTGAATGCATTCTCAGTGATGTTCTTGCTTTTTCCACCCTCTGTACTAGTGCTCAACACATAATGAGTCTTAATTTCTGTAGCATAAAAACCCTGTGGGAGAATGTTATAGCTAATTCCACAGCTTATCAGGAAATCCTGAATGTCTCCTACAAAAGCAAGAATAATCTATTCCTTAAATTCAAACAGTAACGCTTAGCTTTTCTCAGATACTGTAATTTCCCTTTGAATTAGCAAATGATGCCCTAGATGCCAAGATACTCAGCAGTAATAAGTGGCTCTTAATCCAGAGGTGAACTAGTGCACTGTCTTACAGGCAGCTAAGCTTGCCAGACAGCCAGTTGTCAGTGAAAGGGCTTGTCCTACTTCTCCCAAGGCTACATTCCCCTTTTCTCTCTCACCATTGAACTGGGGAGCTGAACTGGCAGGGAAAAAAATGAGGATTTTTTTTTTTTCACTTGGTTCAGTTATCTCCTTGTTTAGATCGAGTGAGGAGCAATACTGGGAGTGGGATTGCTGGTAACAGGCTGCTCTGAGCTGTAAGGAATTCCCAAGGACTGCAGTGGAGGGGACACTAACACCAGCCCAGTGTTGTTAATTAAATAATTTACATACTCAGAAATTAAGCCCATTTTTAGTGATTTTTGTTCAAATATTACGTGGCAACCCCTTCAGTGCAGCCACCATGTACTGAAAATAGCTGTATCTGGGGCCTGCATGGAGTGTTTAGGATTGCCTCTCCTTTGTAATCCCTTCCTAAGAGGGAGTAGATCTCAGGCAACTTTCCTGGTGTCTGTAATAATCTTTAGGAATAAATCCTTAGGAATGTGGGTGCTTGGTATTTCTGCTGTTCGAAAAAGAGATTCATGGACAAAAATGCAAGGAGACTATTGAGTCATTGTACAGCAGTGAGAGGGCTGCAAGGGAGAGCCAGACTGGGGGAGTTTATTTAATTTTCCAAGATAAATGCTGATGTATCTTGTCCATATAATTCTGATATAGAATCACAGAACCATTTGGGTTGGGAGGGACCTTAAAGCCCATCTTGTTCCAGCCCCTGCTGTGGGCAGGGACACCTTCGACTGTCCCAGCTTGCTCCAAGCCCTGTCCATCCTGGTCTTGGACTCTTCCAGGGATGAGGCAGCCACAGCTTCTCTGGGCACCCTGTGCCAGGGCCACAGCACCCTCCCAGGGAGGAATTTCTCCCTAATATTTAGATTACATTTCCCCTCTTTCAGTTTGAACCCATTGTTTCTTGTCCTTAATAGCCTACTTTGCAGAAAATGGAAGGGAGAAGGAAACATTTCATTGTTAGTCTGAACTTTATTATATTAAAATAACTGAATTTGGAAATGTTCTCTAGAACTTTGTCATGACATTGCACTGATTGTTTATCATTATCAGCCAAATAGCCTGTTCTGGTTAGGTTGGGGAAAAATCTTCCCATGAAGAGTGATAATAAAATGCAATAAATTACTAAAAGTACCATTTTAAAGGTTTCATTAATAAATAGCCTTTTGGAAAAGGGAATTGGTATAAAGCACGCTTCAGGAGGGAAAAGCTTTGAGAAATCTTCCTGCAATTAAAAACCTGATTAATATTGCTGGCAATGCTCTGTGGGTCAGAGCCCTCTTCCTGCCTTTGCAAATAAATGGGAAAGCCTGTTCCCAGCTTTTACAGTACTTTGGAGGCATTGGGCTAATGAATGTGATGGGTGTTGCTGTCCCTGTGATTTTTGGGGGGGATCTCTTTGAGTGAATATATGCAGGTTGATGAGAGGAAGTGATTTTTCTCTCTGCTGTTGGATTGAGCATCCTCTTCCAGGAAAGATCAGTGGTGTCCCAGGCTGGTGGAGGAATTTGTTCTCCCAGAACCAAGCAATCCCTAAAAAGTATACAAGGTATTTGGGATATGCCTTACCAGAAGCTCAGACTAATAATGCTGTGCAGTTCAGGAGGGTTTCTGTATAGATGAGCAGTGTGCTGTTCCTCAGCATGATCAGAACTTCCTTGATCCAAGAATACACAGCAAAAGGCTTCTGTGTTTGGACAGAACATACCTGCAAAAATTCCCAACTCATGTCCATTTATTTGACTTAAAATACCTGTAATTGTACCACTGTATTTACATTTGTATCAAATAGAGTGGACTTTCAGCAAATTTGAAACTGTTGGAGGTGGGGTCAAAATGAATTACTTTATTACCTCTCTTTTGGTCAGGCCTTTATGGGTTTGAATATTTCAGTCCTCCTTTAGAAAAACTGGGGGGTTGAGCAGAGCTTTGATTAGGGATCCCTCTATCTTCTTGTACATCTTCAGTTGTTAAACTTAAAGGAGCCTTTAAATCTATCTTTGCCTTTCTAATCCCATTAGAGGGGGAAGTGGCAACACAAAGCCCCTCTGGCGTATGTCAGTGACTTGGCTGCCAACACAGAACCAGCTGTTCTTCTTTAAAATAGTTTTATTTAGCATTCTCTTGTCTTTTCTCACGATGTTTCACCTCTTCCAAGGAGACAGGATGTGTGGAGAGCAGTTGATGCAGAGCCCAGAGCAGAAAAAGCCATGCAGTTATTTGATGTCGTGAGTTTAATGCTGCCACCTCCATCAGTGCCAACAGTTTGGATTTGGATGTGTTGTGCTCAGTGCAGGGTGTGTTTCAGGTCCCATTTCTTAGCCTCAGATATTGAACTGCAGCCACCAAGTTTCCCATGTTGTGCCCCTTTATCTGTGTGAATCTTAAAGGAAGTGGGCTCAGGGTGCAGCTTTTGAGCCACATGGTGCTTGTGCAGGGACCAGCCCAGGGTGACTGGTGCTATTCCTTCAGTCCCACTGCTGCAGCTCTCATGTTTCTTGTCATTTATTCCATCTTTAGTTAAATTACTTGAGTGATTTACACCCAGATCCTCTAATTGTAAAATCACTTGATGCCTGTTACATTCTCTTCCTGTAGTTGTGGTGTAGCTGTTCTCTTCCTTTCTCTCTTCATCTCCTGGTTCCTTTGGCTTGGATTTTTGTTCCCACAGGCTGTTTCTGAAGCTTATTTGAGCTTGCTGTGTACAGGGGGTTCAACTTGAGTGCAGCTCCAGGGATGATGTGCGTGCCATGAGGTTGCTTAGCACTGAGCTGCCGTAGGCTGCAGCCTCTCTGACTTGTCTGGAGCCCATTGGATGTGTGCACTCGTGTTTAATGGCCAGTGTTAAATTCCCTCTGTTTGCCAAGAGAACAGGTAAATGTTAAGTGTCTTCTTGGATCCTTCACCTGGGCTGTTCATGGTTGTTTGCTTCCAGGGAAGGGGAAAATGAGATCAGCTCCCATGACCCACTTCAAAGCAGCAAAGATGGGGACTAGAGGAAGATATTCTGTACTATTTGTTGCTTTTTTCAGCCTTTCCACAGCACTGTTTTTATCCTTTCCTTACAGATTCCCAGCACTCGTCTTCTTTCATTTCTTTCTAGACCACAGTTGCTTGTTCTGTATCTTACAAACGACTTCTGGCTTGTAAGAACTTTATTCTTAGTATTCCTCAGCAAGTTTCCTCGACCTCACAGTGAAACCCAGGAGGGAGGAAAGCTGTAAACCAAGATGTGTGTCTCATTCAGTGAGTGACAAAGATCAGAAATTCTCTTCTGACTCATTCATCCAACTGTTGACATGGCTTAAAAAAGCCTGAAGTGGCAGCCTGGAGGCAGAGTACAGCTGCACTTAAAATGCTCTTGATTAAGGTGAATTTTGACCCTTAGACTCTGGATACAGGCAGTACAACAGTGCAGTTTGTTCCAGTATTAACTATTTAATTGACTATTAAGCATGTTTGCTGATTTTTTTTCTTGTGATAATCTGTAGTTGCACAGTGAGCAAGGCCTGTCATTTGTGTAGCCTTTAGTATTGACTGATTGCTGCTGGCAGGAATAAACTGTCAGGAATGGCTTTTGTTTCCTTCCTGGTGGAAGTCCCAATTAAGTGATAACCAGTGCTGCCCAGACAATTAAACACTTGTCCTAACCCAGAGGCAGTAAGTTTTCCTGTGCACCCCACAGCCCTATAGAACATGACCCTCTAGACTCTGGCAATTCTGTATTTGTTCCTTCAATTATTGTAATTGCAGAGCAAACTGACTCAGGAGCCTGCAGGATGAAGGGGGCCCAGATACATCTTCCATTCCCCAAAACTAAAGCTCAGCATCTGTTGCATGATGATATCATTTCCTTTTAACCACTGCACTGAACTGTGGCTGTAAATGTCTGTTTCCTTTCTGCAGAGGATGCTCTTTTTAATGGAAGTAAAAACCTGCCTAGAGAACAATTCCATGCAGTGGTCATGTAGATCTAAGATCTGCTGCTACTGTTCTTCTGAGCTGTTGGAGGGAAGAAGCTTGGCAAAGAATTGTGTAATGTTTTCTAATTTGTACAGAACTTGTCTTCTATCAGCCTGGCTCCCTGAATCCGGGTTGTTCCAGGGTGGTGAGTGCTGGAGCACGTGAGTGGGAGCAGGATTGCCCTTTCAGCTCCCGGCCATCTGATAGTTGAGCTGTAACATGAAACCCTGAGATACAGAAACTAAAAGCAAGGTCAGCCTTTATTAGGGAGAGCTCCATCAAAGCACAGTTCCTGTTACACAGAAATGTGCTGCTGGATTCTGCTTTTTTTCCAAGTCCTAGTCCAGTGGAGAATGACAACAGGTTTCCCCTGCTGCTCCCAGTGAGTGAAGAAGCATTTCCTTAAATCCAAGTCCCGGTTTCTCTCTAGATGTTGGTGACTGAGTGCATGAGAACTGCTGACCTCAGTGTGCAGAGAGCAGGGCTCTGTTATCCCTGCAGTATTCCTTTTCCTGCCTTCCCTGCTAATGCCCCGTGTGCCCGTGCAGTTCCTGAGGGTGACGAAGCAGTACCTGCCCCACGTGGCCCGGCTGTGCCTGATCAGCACCTTCCTGGAGGATGGCATCCGCATGTGGTTCCAGTGGAGTGAACAGAGGGACTACATCGATGGCACGTGGAACTGTGGCTACTTCCTGGCCTCCATCTTTGTGTTCCTCAACCTCTTCGGGCAGCTGAGTAAGTGGCTCTGGGGCTGTTCAGCTGCATGGCAGAGCACTCCAGCGTGGCTGCTGCAGGCACTGTGAATCATGGCAGTGTGGGATGCCTCACTGATTTCCTAATAGCCCCTGACAGCTCAGAACTGATAGTACTACATGGGCTGAATGAAAAGAACTCTGAACTGACCTGCTCCAGCCTTTCCTGGAAGCAGTCATGGAGAGATTCTTGTGACACGCTGCCTCTGAGTCACAGATGCCAAGAATCCATCAGGACAATCTGGTTTCAGTTCTGTACATGCATCCATAAATACAAACCACACCCAGAGTTCTCTACATTAAATACTCCTGTTTTCTTAAATGGGGCAATGTTGAGACTTTCTCAGTCTCCTGTTTTTATGGGCATTCATCTCCATGGCAAAGTCATACCCTGGAGAGGGTGCACTTAAACCTAAGTGAGGTGCTTGTGTCAGAAATTTTTCCAGAGCCCAGGAATCAAAATAATCCCACAAGGAGTGCTCTGCTGTATGTGTGCTGGGTGGGCTCAGGGTATCAAAAATGGGGAGAGGTAAAATCCTTTTCTGTTTATATTATGTCCCTGATTTACTGTTCCTGATTGCCAATTTCCTATCTTGTGTCTGGATTTAGATTTTTTGCCCCCACTATTTTGTGTAGAGGGTCACCTTAATTTAATGCAGTTGCCAGTCCTCATGTTAAAGTGGCAAAGGCTGCCAGTGCTTTGTGATGGAAGACTTGAGAAAGGTTTGGGGTTTTACCCTTTCAAGGAAAAGGAATACAGCATGGTGGCTCTAACAATTATCTCATGAAAGAAAAAAAAAATTCAAGCTAGCACTCCTGCAGCAGCTTTTCCAAGTGTAACTGTGTTCAATTCCCCCACCTCAGGTGGCTGTATCCTGGTGCTGAGTAGGAACTTTGTGCAATATGCCTGCTTTGGACTGTTTGGAATTATAGCATTACAGGTAGGAGGCTTAAATCTTCATCCCTTCTAAACTGTACCTTTCAAATCTCTCTTAGCCCCAGTACTCCCAACATGTTTAAATATAACTTGCAACCCTGGAATTTTTCTCCACCCTGGCCGAGTGCCAGTCCTTGATGGCATTGAACTATTTTGCTGCTTCTGTTCTCCTGATGTGCCCAATAGATGTAATTGCAATTAGTCAGCTTGGAGACATTCATTCAATACTTGACCTTGACCAATTTAGCAGAAGTAACTGGCAATTTACCTGGATGTCAGTTAATGAGCCAAATGTGGAACTTGCAGTTGCTTTGGCCTTCAGCTGTGTTCCCACCACAAAGGATCCTAGGTAGTAGCATCCTTCCGCCACAAAACCAGGGAATTTTTGGGGCCCTAAAGCACAAATCAAATTCTGGTTTCCATTCCCTGTTTTACACAGACTCACTGGACCATGCTGATGTAACCTACCTTGTTTCCCTCACATTGTATTTATAATTGAATTCTGCTATGGCTGATTCAGACTTGAGATTGTAACAGAAATTCAGAACTTCAGTGTCATTTCTATGGTGTTTTAACCTGTTTTATTCTTTGCCTAGACTATTGCATACAGCATTCTATGGGACCTGAAGTTCTTGATGAGGTATGCCTGCTTCTGGAAGTTTTTATGGAAACAGAATGAAAACTGACACTTGGTGGCAGAGGAAATTATAATTTGTACATAGTATTTACTAAGATTTTACAAGTGATTAAAGAGGAAATGACAGCACTTGAAAAATCAGGAGAGTCTGTGTTAAACTGTAGACAGCAGGCTCAGGAAAGGAAAGACTAATCCTAACCCATTGGGATCCAAGTGCTTCTGCTTCTAACCTGGCTGAGAGCTCACCCAGCTGTCTACACTGGATCAGAGTTGCTTTTATTTCCTAAATGGCTAAAGTAGCAACTCTGCTTCTGCATGGCTGAAGCCATTTTCTGAGAAAACTACAGCATGCAGTCAGTGGAGTGGTTTCTGGGATTTTAAACCTCTTAACACCCTCCCTAAGGATAAGAAAAGATTATAAACATGAGCTTTCCTGTCAGGCCCTGAGTGATGGTTTGCTGTTGCCTTTCCACCCCTCTGAGGGGAGGACAGCACAAGAGCTACACTGTGGGCTTACTACAGCCCTGTCAATGTGTAACTTTTTAGCAGTGCTGCTGCTCTGTTTTCTCAAAGCAACCTCTGAACTACTTTGGCGTATGTGGCTAAACCTGAGGTACAGAATAACCTTAACACAACTAAATCCGTGTTGTAACAGCCACTGAAACAACTGTGCCTGAGTGGTGGGTGCTGGACTTCCTGGCAGGCTGTGTTCCCACAAATCCTCGGTGTGCTCAGTGCTGCTGGGGCTGGGAAGTCTAACACAGACCAACACATCCCACAGTGCAGAGCAAGTCGCTCCTCCCTCTCACGTAGATCCTTACTGAAATTGTCAGATAAGACTTTACAGATACAGATCAGTGCAAGCTGTACTGAAGTGCTTTTTCTTATTTTTTTCTTCCTTTTCTCCTCATTTGTGTAGGAATCTTGCCCTTGGGGGAGGCTTGCTGCTGCTTCTGGCTGAGTCCCGCTCGGAGGGGAAGAGCATGTTTGCTGGTGTCCCCACCATGAGGGAGAGCTCCCCAAAGCAGTACATGCAGCTGGGGGGGCGTGTGCTGCTCGTCCTCATGTTCATGACCCTGCTACACTTTGATATGAACTTCTTTTCTGTAAGTATCCCAGCATTAAAGTATGACTTGAGCAACTAGAATGCAGTAGCAGTGCTCAGATGGCCTGCAGGATCTGCTCAATGCTTATTGAAATCTGTAAGTGAAATTAGTACTTTGGAAAAAGTTAATAGGTTTCTGTGCCACGACAAGTGAACTCTGATGTTGGTGTAGCTATTTAAGAACTGTGTAAGTAAATGGCTTTTTTCATGGCTTTTTCCCTTGCAGATTCTGCAGANTTAGGTTTCTGTGCCACAACAACTGAACTTATCCAAGCTCTGCTCTGATGTTGGTGTATCTATTTAAGAACTGTGTAAGTAAGTGGCTTTTTTCATGGTTTTTTCCCTTGCAGATTCTGCAGAACATTGTGGGCACAGCCCTGATTATCCTGGTGGCAATTGGCTTCAAGACTAAGCTGGCTGCCTTGACTCTGGTCATCTGGCTGTTTGGCATCAACATCTACTTCAATGCCTTCTGGACCATCCCAGCCTACAAGCCCATGCACGACTTCCTCAAATATGATTTCTTCCAGACCATGTCTGTCATTGGAGGGCTCCTCCTCGTGGTTGCACTGGGTCCTGGTGGAGTCTCCATGGATGAGAAGAAAAAAGAGTGGTAACAGGAATAGCAACACTTCTTGGGACATACTGTACTAAGTCCAGAACTGATTCTCTATGGATTCAACAAAAACTGCCAGCATTTTACACGTACATGCCCCCTTCCTATAAAAGGCACAGATGTTTTGAATTTGATTTACTGTGGCACCAGTAATACAATAGATAAAACCCTATTTCTTCAAGGAATGTTGCCTAGGTTTATTCTAACTTCCTAGATTTGGAACTAACTCGAGGAACCTGCATTTGCTGATGCTTCAGTGAATTGCAGTAGAACAGTTGCTGTCTGGAATGTCAGCAATGTCTTTAAAATTTGCAGAAAGGTGAGCAGATACAGCTGGATCATTCAGGGTGCTGTTGGGTTGTAGCTATAACTAAAAAAGTGGATCCCCTTTCTTGCCCTCATCAAAACTTGTCTTGTGCATAAGAAGTTCCATTGCTGGTTATAGCATTGCTTAGCAAGGTGGAAAGCAGCATCAAAGAAAACCCAGAAAATCACTGTTATTTTGCTGCTCAGAGGCCTGTAATTCCCTTTTGTTTAANGTCCTCATGTTCATGACCCTGCTACACTTTGATATGAACTTCTTTTCTGTAAGTATCCCAGCATTAAAGTATGACTTGAGCAACTAGAATGCAGTAGCAGTGCTCAGATGGCCTGCAGGATCTGCTCAATGCTTATTGAAATCTGTAAGTGAAATTAGTACTTTGGAAAAAGTTAATAGGTTTCTGTGCCACGACAAGTGAACTCTGATGTTGGTGTAGCTATTTAAGAACTGTGTAAGTAAATGGCTTTTTTCATGGCTTTTTCCCTTGCAGATTCTGCAGAACATTGTGGGCACAGCCCTGATTATCCTGGTGGCAATTGGCTTCAAGACTAAGCTGGCTGCCTTGACTCTGGTCATCTGGCTGTTTGGCATCAACATCTACTTCAATGCCTTCTGGACCATCCCAGCCTACAAGCCCATGCACGACTTCCTCAAATATGATTTCTTCCAGACCATGTCTGTCATTGGAGGGCTCCTCCTCGTGGTTGCACTGGGTCCTGGTGGAGTCTCCATGGATGAGAAGAAAAAAGAGTGGTAACAGGAATAGCAACACTTCTTGGGACATACTGTACTAAGTCCAGAACTGATTCTCTATGGATTCAACAAAAACTGCCAGCATTTTACACGTACATGCCCCCTTCCTATAAAAGGCACAGATGTTTTGAATTTGATTTACTGTGGCACCAGTAATACAATAGATAAAACCCTATTTCTTCAAGGAATGTTGCCTAGGTTTATTCTAACTTCCTAGATTTGGAACTAACCCGAGGAACCTGCATTTGCTGATGCTTCAGTGAATTGCAGTAGAACAGTTGCTGTCTGGAATGTCAGCAATGTCTTTAAAATTTGCAGAAAGGTGAGCAGATACAGCTGGATCATTCAGGGTGCTGTTGGGTTGTAGCTATAACTAAAAAAGTGGATCCCCTTTCTTGCCCTCATCAAAACTTGTCTTGTGCATAAGAAGTTCCATTGCTGGTTATAGCATTGCTTAGCAAGGTGGAAAGCAGCATCAAAGAAAACCCAGAAAATCACTGTTATTTTGCTGCTCAGAGGCCTGTAATTCCCTTTTGTTTAACAGGGAGAGGTCTTTCCTGCTCCTGAACAGGAGGCAAAAAGAAAACCCTGCAAGTAGTTGTACCCCTTTCTGGGTAAGAAAAGGGAGAGGGTTTTCTAACATGTCCCAGTTCTGCCCTTGAGGGGAGCAAGGGAGAATCCTGTATTAATCACGAATCCTGTATTGCTAATCAGATTTAAAGGAAGTGGGGGAGGTAATCCTGAAGAGACAGAATGTTAGTTTCTGTGAAAATTCTGTGCCAAAAGAATTCTTTATTCTACATTCTTTCCCCAAAGTTGCCCCACCTGAATTCCCAAGAAGGGAGCCAAGTTGTGCTGCAAGTTCCATAATAAAAGCTCCTTTCTGCCATTAACCAGCTTCCATCCATATATGCCCCAAATTCATATTTGAATTGCAGGTTATTGGTGAAAATGTCTTGAGAATTACAGAAATTCCCCTTTTCTGGGCACTCAGTACTTGCCAGATGAGAGCAGTCAATCTCCTAATCTATATGCTTCTTAGATTCACTTCTGTCAGTCTCTTGGCTGTAAAAGTCCCAGCTGACTGAAGAGCTGGGGGTGCTGAGCTCTCCAGGACAGCCCCTCCTCTGCCACTTCAGACCACCCTGAGCAGTGCAGGGAGGAAATGTGGAAGTGGCCCCCGTTCCCAACTCTGCAGACGGTTATAGCTGAGGGATGTGAGTGCAAAGCCTGGGCAGTGGAGAAGCAGCCAGGGATGGACCTTCCACGGGAGGAACTCGTGAGGGTGAGGAGAGGAAGGCCCCGTTTGGCCTCTCAGTGCCACGACCTCTGTGCCATGACCATGCTTAGTGCTGCTCAGAGGAGGTGTTTTGTCCTCTCTTAGTCAACTAGGTGTGAACCTGTTTCACTAGATTGTGGAGGAATTCTAGACAGCATGAGCCCTACCAACTTCCTACCATTACACTGATTCCTTGTACTGTTGTCTCCCCTGAGGAAGATGCTCAGCTCTTTGTTCAAGGAGGAATTCAGCTGAACATCTCCAGTGGGAGCTGTTTCCCAGGGTCTCCTGATAAGAACACTCACCTGGACAGTTCAGTTAAATGGTTGCTTATTAGGAGAGAAAACTGGGCTGAAAGAGCTAATGAAAAATAGAAGAGCACTGTTGAAAGTTAAACCAGTGATTTCATCATCTTAAGGGGATAATAGCCTCTGTAAGGGCAAGATGTGCTGCTGCTGGAGGAAGCCAGTTGCTATCCCAGAATAGTTAGGGTTGGAAGGGACCTCTGGAGATCATCTAGTCCAACCCCCACGTCCAGACTGAGGGGAGGGGAATTCAGCATTAAGGTCAGGTCACTGATGGCTCTTTCCAAGGAAGTTTTGCAAGAGAAGTCTTCACCTCAAATGTTCCCTGTGCCTGACTCTTCCTGGCTAAACAAACTGGTCCTTTCAGTCACAGATCTGCAGCATGGGAGGCTTTCACTGTTTCACTGCAGGTCTTACAACGGTTCTAGACTAATCAAGGCAGCCACTCTCAGATACCTGAACTGCTGTTGATGTTCATAGTATTTATAAATGACAGAAACTACTCCTGCAAGTAGCCCCTTAAGTTGTCTTTCTCAACTTCCTTGTGTCCAGTCTAACTAAGGAGCTGGATGACAGACTAGTCTGAAATCTTGACCAGTTTCCTCTGTGAAAATCAAGTCCCCTTTCCAACACAAGACCCTAGAAAAGGAACTGATGCTGTCCCCTGCAGCAGGAATACTTCAGTATTCCAGGGGCACAGTTAGGTGGAGGGCATTATCAGATACTTGTAGGCAGCACAATGTGCAGACTTACTAACTGTGAGTCCTGATGTAGAAGATTCTGGTTTCCTACATACACTGCTGTACTTGTGCATCTCCCAGAAATACAGTGACCTCTCCCCGTGGCTGAGAAGCTCTCACAAGCAGGATGTCAGCTCCCAATTGGCTCTGCAAAGTGTTCTGGAATTCATTCTGAATATATTTTTGCTTTCTATGTGGAAAAAAAAAAGAAATAAGTATAAATTCTCATTTTATGCTGTATTTTGTACCTTAGTTGTGTTTGAAAATGTTTTGATTTTTGAAAACAATCAAAATAAAACAATGGCATCTTTGTATCCACTTGGCGTGTGTGGCTGGTGATGCTCCACCGCTGAGCTGCTGTGCTTTCCTGCCTACCAAAAATCAGCTTTCTGTAAAAACCTGAGCTGCCTGGACTTGCCTGCAGCAGCCATCCTTCCCTTGGTGTGGGGCTGGCTTGAAGCTCTTGGAATACAACTTAATTCCACCCTATTATTCCCCTCCACACCTGTAACAGTTAACTGGAATGGGCAAACACTTCATCCTGTGCTCCCACTGGAATTGTTACACAACAGGCTTCAGGCCAGGTATTTATCATAAAATTTATTTCCCATTGGCTGCTTTCTTGAAGTTTTTGGGTTTTCGATGATGGCTCTTGAATTTCTTCTTTAAAGGGCCTGTCTGTTTCTGTAGAGAAGAAAGTTAATCAGCTTATTTCCAACATCCAAATCACGCCTTGCTTGAGACAGCTTAAAGAGAAACTGAGTGTGATCTCCTTCAACAGCAAGAAGGAGCCCAGCCCTGCTCACAGAGCCAGGATCCTGCAGCTCAGCTGCCCTTTCTGATGGTTTCATTAGGTACAAACTGACAGGCTCCCTGCAGCAATGAATCCAAACTTCATCCAGCCCTACCTTTCTAGTTTGATATGATTATAAAGGATCCAGCCCCCTCCTCTGAGGCAGGCTCTGAGTTAAAGGTTTATCCCTCTTTATATATCTAACTCAGCAAGATCAGCACTGTCATGGAAGGCAGTGCCTCAAACGGGACAGGAAAAGGGTCTAGAGGGACTCTATGACTGCAAAACAGTTGAATTTGTGTTTGTGTATTGGGAGGACAATTACAGAACCCACAAGACAAACACCAGCTTTCCTTCTGAGACAGTGTGGGGCAGAATCCCACCAAAGATGAGCTGTGTGTACAGGCAGGAACATCCCTCAGAACTGCAGCCAGGATAAATATTGCCTGGCAGGAATTCGCACCTCGGGATGCAAGTCACTGTCTGGCACACAGGGAAAGTCTATTCTGAACAGCTTTGCACCTTCTGCTGGTTCCCAGACAGGAATAGCTGGAACACCTACGGGATGGGATCCCAGCTCCACACCCCCTGCTGCTGCAGGCAGCGGGATGCCACCCACCTTTCCTCTCTTGTTGCCAACTGCTCTGCTGCCATCCCTCCTTGCCCCGTGCTCTCCGTTCACATCTCCGTTCTGCTTGGCCCCATCGTCCTCGCTGTCTGTCATGAAGTCATCGCTGCCCTTTGTGGTCTGTGGAGCTGATGGTGTTTTTTCTGGGAAGAGTGCAGCTAAAATACAAAGATTTAGCTCAAAATCAGTCCCCTGTGCACACAGGCCCTGCCTTCCCTAAGTTTAAAGGTGATGTGCTAAGCTGCTTCCAGTCACCAGGCATGTACGTGTCACTGATGAAATACCTGGGAAATAAACATGCTGGTGTTTTATTGGAAATGTGCCTTGGTGCTCTGTTCCCATTCTGGGAGCTTCAGCACAGGTGGTGCCATGTGTTACACCTCTGCCCCTGCAGCAAGATGGATTTGCACCTCCAGATCTAAGTCAGCAGAACAGCCTGACCACCTTCTGTCAAAGACTTGCTGAGAAACAAGGAAAGTGGAGATTCCTAAAGCAGCACATCCCAGTGGATCACACATCCCCTTCCCTCACACCTTGCATGATCCAACTCATTATTACTTAGCATTAACTATTTCTTATTTGGTGGTGGTGAGCTTTTCCAAAACCCAAGGATCCCCAACTGGATGAAGTCAGGTGCCTCTGGCACACCAGCAGCAGGCAGGAGTGTAAAGAAACCAGGAGACAATTAGCCAACAAACTCCCTTCAGGACATGGATGACACCAAGGCTCTCACTCACGTGGGTACAGGTCACTCATGCTGTCGTCTGTCTCCTCTCCATCCTCCTCACTGGACTTTGGCTCCCAGAACTCCTCTTTCCTCTGAGGCTGCCTGCTCCCGTTTGTGTGGTCATCAGGGTGCTGTGCCCGCTGCTTCTTCTGTCTCAGGCAGGCGGGGACGTATTCCACTCCTTCCCTCTGGCATTCCTCATCTAAGAGTGATGCACTGATCAGCTGCCCAGTCCCTGAGTCCTCCCATTCCCAGCCCAAGCTTGTAGGAAATGCAACTCAAAAGTACAGCGTGCTCCAACCCAAATATACATCCATATAATCTACAGCATTATGGATCAGGGAAGATGTTAACACAGATTGTGCTGGACACATGAATCACACTCCGGGGGAGATTTAGAGCTGATCCTCTCAAGGAAGGATGTTCCAAGATATTTGCCAGAGGCCAACTGCTCCCTGTATCTGAGACCTTCCCTCCTAGCTGAGGAGGACACACTGATAGTAACACACTGCTGACAATTTAAACAAAACTGTCCCACTCCCTTCAGAGATATCCACTGGAATCTCAACAGCTCAGGAAAGAAATGTCTGGTTCCAGCTTCAGAAAAGCTACTTACAAGTTTTCAGGGCCTTCTGGTAGCGCTTCCCTTGGACGTGCCGCAGGACGTGCTCTGGAAGCTTGTTGATGTGTCTGAGGGTGAGCTTGCAGAACATCTGGTGTCTGACACACAGGAAGAGCCAGCAACAAGAGTTAAAGTGTGCTTTGACTTCACAACTTTTCACTTACAAGCACTGTACTCAAAGTTGATAGATACTTTATAAAGCCTTTCCCAGTCTCCCCAAACCCATAAAGAACTTCGTAAAGCCCAACCACTTTATGTCTGAGATTGAACAAAGTGCAAAGCATAACACACAGGAGGAAGAATACGTACAAATTCTTTGTGCTGGGCACTATGTGGGGCTCAAACGTGCCATAGTCAAACTCTCTGGCTGCCTTTATGAGCCGCTGGTACTTCTTGCCGCTGGTGTAAGCCTGCAGCTCCGACAGGCGACACGGCAGCTCATGTCCCGTCAGCCTGCACCTCACCTGAAAAAAACATTAATGGTCAGGAAACCCAGGGGATTATCCCACTGAACCTCAGAATCAAACCGGTTGGAAAAGACCTCTGAGATCACCGAGTCCAACCTGTGACCGATCCCCACCTTGCCAACCACACCATGGCACTCACGTCCAGACGTTCCCCAGGGATGGGGACTCCAGCACCTCCCGGGGCAGCCCCTTGCAGTGTCTGATCACCCTTCCCGCATCCACCCCAGGGCTGGGGAGGGCAGGTCAGCCCAGCGCCCTGCTCCCCGGCCTTCCTCCGCGTCCCTCCGCCTGACAAACACCTCGGGCCAGGAGCTCGCTGAGGCCGAGCCCATGGGGTACCACGCGGTCCCGGCCGCATCACGGACCCTCAGGGAGGCCGCTCCATCCCCTCAGGGTGCCCCCCAGCCCTCACCGCCCTCGCATGGTCGCACCTTGCCCGGCCCCGCGGGGCTGAGCAGCGGGTGCTGCCTCAGGAAGAGCCGCTCCGCCTCGGGCACCTCCGGCACGGCCGCGCCGCCGCCCGGGCCCGGCGCCGCCATCGCGAGGAGTCCCCTGATCCTGTCCCCTGATTCAGTTCCCTGATCCAGTCCCCTCATCCTGTTCCCTCATCCTGTCCAAGAAATGTTTCCCTTGATCATGTCCCCTCATCCTGTCCCTTNGATCCAGTCCCCTCATCCTGTTCCCTGATCCTTTCCCCTAATCCTGTCCCCTGATCCTGTCCCTTGATCATGTCCCCTCATCCTGTCCCTTTATCCTGTCCCCTGATCCTGTCCCTTCATCCCATCCCCTGATCCTGTCCCCTGTAGGCCCTTGTTTCTGTCACGAGGAGATTAAGCTGGTGTGTGTGTGTTGATAGCGTGGATGGAAGTTCATTGCTGTGCTATAGGCAGCTCTGCAACGGAAATTTTATCTTATTTCATTTAAATTATAACCTAACCCATAGTGTTTCACACAGTTGCTCATTTAAGACTTAACAATTAAACAATATTTCATGCAATCATCAAGTTAATTGATATCACCTAAATAAAAGCTTTTAAAGCAGCGACATTACAAAGTATCTTTCTTATTCTGTGTAGGCATTGCAGTGCTTGATCAGAAGAACCTTGTTTGGATATCCCCTAACTAAACCAGGTTCTGGTCTGGTTCAAAAGACTAAAGGTAAGAAGGTATTTGTCTGGGCTTCTGCCCTGTTTCACCCTAGTACCAAGATGTGATATTTCCTGCAGGAATTTGGCATCTCTTCTCTATAAATCCTATTCCTCTTCCTGGTTTTCTGTAGATGTTTGTTTGAGGTTCTGCAGACCACGAAGTTTTTCAGCAGCTGCTGACACATCTGGAGAGGACACCTTGCTGAAATGGGGCCTTCTCCTGGTCCCTCTGACCACGTTTGGTCTCGGCACATGGCAGGTACAAATAAATGCTTCATTTTTTCTAGAAATGACCACTTGAGAGCTGTCAAGTTTTTCCATCTGTTTAACCTAGTTCAAACCACAGGCAGGGTAAAAATTTGCTGTTATTTTACATTTCTGTTTTCCAAGTGTTCACTTGTAAGTCTTTAAAGGAGGTCTTTTTTTTTACACTTTTATTTTAGTATAAATATTTCCTCAGTTGAAGTCAGTAGCCTCTCTTTTTATATCTCCAATTACCCTGATTTAGACCAGGTCTGATGAGAAAATTATGAACAAGGCTTTAAGGCTTGCTGGGGTTGTTACATTGCTCTGTTCTACCACAAGGTGTTACTTTTGTGTTTGTTTACTTCCAGGTTCAGCGGCGCAAATGGAAATTAGATTTGATTGCACAGCTGGCATCAAGAATCACAGCAGATCCCATCCCTCTGACATTAGAGTACGGAAACAGGGATGGTTTGTTGTCTACAGAACACTGACTGGGAATATTAGATATGGACCGTGCACTAACGAGCTTGTGCTGAACTGACCTGCATGAAAATGAAGGAATGCAACGGGAATTGGGATGTGCCAGCAAATTAGAAAGAGATACTTAACGTTTTTTAATTTTTAGTAAAAGGATAAGTCAGTGCTTTCCTATGGGATACTCTAAATGCATGGGGAAGGATGAATCTCTGTTCAGGAGAATGTGGGACGTAATTCATAGCATTTGTAATCCTGCTGGGGAAAGAGGAGTTGGGTGTCTGTGGTGTCCCAAAGGAATTGTTACTGCAGCAGCGAATCTTGGCTCAACAGCAGGCCCTGCCCCCCATGTAGAGCAGTAGTGTCAGGTGTGAGAGAGATTTTTAAGGTCACTTGGTCACTTGGCACAACACAGAAGGGCTCAGTTGTTGGATTTCATGGTCTGGGATGGGAAAGAAATGTTTCCCATGGCTGGATCAACAGGCAGTGAGTCCACCTGCTCTGTGATATCTGGGTTGAAAAGAACTTCCCTGTAGATACTCCTGATCATGTCTATGTGATTCACTGTGATAGTAGCAAAATACTAACCCAGCTGCATATTCCTTGAGGAGTTTGTCTTCTGCCTCTGCCAACAGCCTCTGGAGTGAACCATTAAGGAAAAAGAGAATCCCACAATAAAACCTCCCGATTGAATTTGCCTGTCACAGCCATGATTTTGCTTTCCTCTTGTTCCATGCAGCCCCATGGAGCTGAAGGAATTGGAGTACAGACCTGTGAAGGTCCGAGGGCGTTTTGACCACTCCAAGGAGCTCTACATCCTGCCCCGCTCCCTGCTGGACCCCGAGCGGGAAGCCCGGGAAGCCGGGAGGATCACGTCCCACCCGGAGAACGGAGCCAACGTCGTCACCCCCTTCTACTGCTCAGAGCTTGGGTGAGTTCAGGAGAGTCCTGCTCCATGGGAGCACTCGCTTCTCCTTGGAAAAGCTGAATCCTGGTGGTTGGCTTTGTATGAATCACTCCCTGCCTTAAAAGGCATCTATCAGTCTGTAACATCACTGAGGCTCGATTTGAAATTGTATTTAAATTCCTTTATAATGTGCACTCAGGTGACAGCAAAAGTGGCAGCAAACACGTGGGTTGCTTCTTTCTTTGGTCTTCAGTTCTAGGCAGCAGCAGGAATAAATTCCCTTTCACTCCTGAGCTGTACTTCTTTATGTAACTCTAGGGTCACGATTTTAGTCAACCGAGGATTTGTGCCCAGGAAGAAATTGAAACCAGAGACCAGGCTGAAGGGACAGGTAAGGGGGATCCAGGGAATGGGGGGTGTTACTTTGTGCCTCTTGGTGACCCAGAGGCACCACTGACCAATCCAGAAAGGCAGGAGCCACATTCAGCATCAGGGAAGGTGACTTAAATAGTCATTGCACTTTTCAAAGACAACAAACCTTTGTTTCTCACCTTTTTATTAAGTAAATAACGAGTTTTGCAAACAAGGAGCTATTGTTGTTCTGCTTTTTCCCCTGCTGTGTTACAGCAGTGCCCCACTACAGGGAAAAACCACTTCACTTATGCTCAGACCCTTCAAGTGCCGCATTTTCCTGACAGGACTTGATGTGTCAGAACATGAAATTAAACTTGAAAAGATTCCTTTTTCTCTCTCTGCACTTCTCAGATTGAAGATGAAATTGATCTCACAGGGGTGGTGAGGTTAACAGAAAAAAGGAAACCCTTTGTGCCTGAAAATAGCATTGAAAAAAACCGCTGGCACTACCGGGACCTGGAGGCCATGGCCAAGGTGACCGGTGCTGAGCCCATCTTCATCGATGCAGATTTCAGTAAGTCAGAGAGGAACACAGCCCTACATCCAATTTACATCACTCTCCCTCCCTTTCCCCTCAGTTCTCTTCCTGTGCTCTGCCAGCCCACTGTTTTGAAGGTGATGGAGCCTACAAGAGAGCTGGAGAAGGACTTTTGTCAGGAGCATCAAAGATGGGGGGGAGTGGCTTCAAACTGCCAGAGGGGAGGGTTAGATGGGCTATTGGGAAGGAAGTCTTCCCTGTGAGGGTGGGGAGGCCCTGGCACAGGGGGCCCAGAGAAGCTGTGGCTGTCCCTGGCTCCCTGGAAGTGTCCAGGGCCAGGTTGGACAGGGCTCGGACCAACCTGGGACAGTGGAAGGGGTCCCTGCCCATGGCAGGGGGGGAACAAGATGAGCTTCAAGGTCCCTCCCAACCCAAACCATTCTGGGATTCTATGAACTTGGGAACACTGAGGGAGAGCAGGGTACCCACCAGACTTACCACCTCCTTCCCCTCTTACACACAGTGCAGCTCCACGCTGTGCAGAGCAAAGATTTACCTTGGCTGTGTTGTCCCTACAGGAAGCACAGTCCCGGGGGGGCCCATCGGGGGCCAGACCAGGGTGAGCCTGAGGAACGAGCACATGCAGTACATCGTCACCTGGTAAGGGCCCAGCCAGCCTGGGGGACCTGCCCCAGGCTGCTTTGGAATGCCTGGATGAGCTCTTGAGCTACAAAAGCCCAGTGTTAACCTGAAGAGCTTGTGCCAGGTGATTTGACTTGGTTATTGCAGCTGTCTTAGGGAGGTCCAGTCCACCCTGGAAAGGTGCCAGTGTGCGATTTTCTCTCATAGGTACAGCTTGAGTGCTGCAACTGCCTTCTTGTGGTACAAGAAATTTATACAGAAGCTACCTCTGTGAAGGGAAGGAAGTAACCTCTTTGTGCTACAGTCAAGAGCAGACTTTTATTCCTTTAGAGCTCCTGACCAGCCCTAAATAACTGAAGCACCTGGAACTTCAGAACAGTTTCAGCAAACATGCAGCTATCAAACTACAAATAGACTTCAAGCAACCCCTGCGAACTGAGCTCCCACCAGTGTGATTTGGCTGCAGCTTGGGAGCACTGAACTTCACAGGAATCACAAGGATACATTTTTCTATCGTGGTTGGTTGTAAGCTACAACATTTTAACATTTCCACTGTATTTTCCTTAACACAGATCGAGAGGATTTTGTCAATCAGCCTCTTTGCAGCGAGTAGCCATTCCTGAAGTCAGGAATGGCTCACAGCAGCTGCAGCAGAATAAATAAAGGCCTACAGGTCTTTGCCTTGTGACTTGCATCATGATCTTACATGGAACAGCAGCAGACCTGAATTAGAGGTTACTGGGGACACTCAGGTGTAGCTGGAGAAGGCAGCCTGTGGCTTAGCAAGAGGATGAGGGCTGGCAAAAACAAGAGCTACCACAGCTGGAGCCTGGGTAGCCTCCACACTGCCACCAGACCAAGTCAGCACTTGGGAAAGAACAGAAGCACAGGAAGGTCTTGATTCTTCTTCCCCCTTCAGCCTGCCTTCAGTGGAAGAGGCACTGCAGCCCTGGAAGGTTTTAACACTGCATGTAACCCGTACTGTAACCCAGTCCTAAGTACTAGTGGAGAAATCAAGAGCCATTTCCAATTTAGATTTGCAAAACCAAGCCAGGCTTAAAGCCAGAACTCAGCCCAGCCCAACTTCCTGATCCCAGAGCATGAGCAGCTGGGCTGCTAGGCTTGTGTGTTCAAGAGAGAGGAGTTACCACACAGGACTAGTAATCAAGGAAAGTTGTTCCAAGTAAATAACCAGCCCTGTGCAGCCGTTTTTGCACAGCACTATTCTGTCCCAGGGTGGAAGGCAAACAAAAGTACAGCAATGCCACTGTGCTACTCCCTGCCTAGAACACTGCCACAAACAGAGACCACTGGAACAGCTGGGGTTTATTATGTACAGAAAACACGGTGCAATGCAGTACATCTTCAGCCCAGCTTTGTGGCCAGTTCTTTTGCCTTTGCTTTCTCGAGCTTCGCAATGCGAGCCACCGATTTTGGACCCAGGACATTCCCGCCCCAGTGACGACGGATCTGCAAGGAAGGGAGAACAGGTTAGAGGCCTCACTCCATGTCCTACCATCACTCAATTCTGCACAAGGGAAGAGCTCCCTCAACTAGAAAGTCCTACACATTTCAAGCACTGCACTACACTTAGGGGCAGCAAAGAGGAGAGTTTAAGATCTTTCCCAATGAGGGATGTTGGATTCAGCTATCCCATAACTCCTGGATTTTGGGATTGGAGTTTAGCTTAACAAAAGCTGTTGCCCTGTCTACAATCCTTCCCTTGGGGTTGCTCTTTACTTCTAACTTGGTGACAGCTTTCACATTTTACCCCATCTTCAGGTAAAGAATGTGGGTACACTGTAAGCAAACCCAGGTATAACATACCCAACAAACTATAAACTGTTGTCACTATGTCCCATTTCTCTGAGAAGCTTTTGGGAATGTTCACAGTATAAAGACAAGGCCAAGAGCACAGAGAATCTTACCTCATCATATCTGTCATTGTAGTTGGTCTTGACAGCCTCCACCAGCTTGGCAAGGGCTCCCTTATCCTCCCTGTTGGTGACAGTTTTAATTCCTTTAGAGCTTTGATTTAACATTTTCTGTTAATATTTTGCCATAGAATTTGAGAGCTGCTAGTGACAACTCAATTTCTCAGGTTAAGCAAAAGCATCACTTGCAGAGGATTAACACTCTGAATCTGCACTGCTCAGGTTAAGGCTAACAGTTCCACACAGATTTCAGAGTAACCACCCTTTTGATAAACCAAAATAATCTGCACCTTCAGGATCTGATAGAGACATTTTTATCAGACATTACAGAGGTGGTACTTTAATTTTACTACTTCAGAGAGACTCAAGTTTGCTACCCACCTGCCCTAGAGCCTGTGCTTAGGGCAGTTTGCTTTCTCCACAACACAATCACATGAGCTCCCAAGAACACTTACGGGTTAACCTGGGTGAAGGCCACAGAGGTGCAGGTCTTCCTGTGGACCAGTCTGCCCAGCCTGGCTTTGCCCTTGATGATGCAGTAGGGAACCCCCATCTTGCGGCACAGGGCTGGCAGGAAAACCACCAGCTGAAAGGGAAGGGAGTGCTGAGTAACTGAGGCAGAGCATCCCTCTGTGCTGGGTGCCAGCCTGGGCTGTGGCAATTGCTCAGTGTTAAAAAGC
This sequence comes from Aleadryas rufinucha, assembly GCA_013397815.1. Taxonomy (NCBI): domain Eukaryota; kingdom Metazoa; phylum Chordata; class Aves; order Passeriformes; genus Aleadryas; species Aleadryas rufinucha. The sequence continues at coordinate 77,641 of VZTH01004435.1, forward strand.
TCGTTTTGCTCTTCACTGCTGGTTCAGGTGAAGAAATTCAAAACATCATTGCAAGGGCCCAGCCTCACTATCAAACCAGGACAACTACAAACATGCACAAGCATCCCAGTTCTGGTAAATGAATATTTTTATGCATTCTCTTTCATGCAATATATTTGTCCTAAAATGCATTTTTGCCTCAAAAGCACTTCTGGCCCCACCCTGAGTTACACTGGTAGGCTGTAACATGCTCACCTCAATGGGGTCTACATCGTGGGCAATAACAACAAGCTGAGCTTTCTTGTTCTCCACCAGAGTTGTGACAGTATTAATACCTGAAAAACAAGTCACAGATAAGCTTTGATTCCTCTCAGTCCATTTTTAAAGCTCTGATTCCACACCACAGCATCACTATGGAAGTTACAAAAACTTTTCACATCAGTGGCACAAAGACACTTCATGGACAATTTGCTAAAGCTCAGGGTTAAAAAGCTCGTCTGTTTTGCTCTTCACTTTGAGCTCAGGTGAAGAAATTCATACATCATTGCTGTAGCTTGTCCAAGCCTGTCTGGTTGAAAAACCAACTCTCCCACTAGTTTTCTCTCTCACCAAGTGCCACACTCCCATATCCCATCAGCTCAGGTACAAAGTTACCTGCTCGGAGGACCGGTGGCCGCTTGGTTGGAGCATCTCCCTTTCCTGCAGCTTTCTGCTCAGCACGAGCCAGCAGCCTCTGCTTCTTCTCTTGCTTATTTTCAGGCCTGTATTTGTGTGCCAGCTTCAGAAGCTGTGTAGCTGGAAGAGAACACCTACTAATTAGTTGCATGACCTGAAAACCTAAGCATTACTTTTTAAAAATACTGCAGTGCATCAGCGATCTTGGTGGTTGTCATCACATTTCTTTACACAGCAAAAAGTGATCATCATCTGCACAGTCCAAGAGAAGAGCACCTTGAGAGCCCCTGTTTGCATGCACCTCTGATGGCACTGAGAGCTCCTTGACTGGATGAGGAAATGCCTGCGGAGCCCCACAGCAATTATGGTTAGAGGTGGTGCACTGGCTCCTTAAAGCAAGGAACATCTACAAGGAGGAAATTATTCTACATAGGTCCAAAGTTTTTTGCTTCATTCACAGAAGATCCCTAAATCCCTTCCTTCCTTCAGTGCCAGCCTGTAGGATGCTGGTTTTCCCCCAAAACCTGCCTTCCTACAGATTTCTCCATCTGTTTACACCACTCTGGGCAGTTTCTACATAAAGCTGGAAGAATGGAATCATAGTTAAGATTTAACACAGGGTTTGGATCAGTAAACAGAGCTTTGGTACTTTCTAAATCCCTTTTCAGGGTACACAGCAGAGATCCAAGATTTAAGCCAGCAAATTGATTCTGACACCACCTTGGTCACTATTAAAGCCTCCCTAAAACGCTTCCACACACACACCCCAGCTTATCTTTGTTAGGGCTTATTTTGGTTTCCTTCCCCTTCCCTGAAGCACATCCCCTTTACAACCCAAGCCAAGAGAACCTTGTGGGGCACATCCTCACCTGTCTGGCGGTCCAGGGCCTGGGTGAACTGGTTAATGGCAGGAGGCACCTTGAGGCGTTTGTAGAGGATGGACCTCTGGCGCTGCAGCCGGATGTAGCGTGGCCATTTCACAAACCGGGTGAGGTCCCGCTTGGGCTGGATATCCTGTCCTAAAAAACACAGCCTTTAGCTCAGGGCTGCCCCAAATCCAGAGCAGCAGCAGGGGAACGGCACAGGAGCATCAGTGATCTTGGTGGTGATGTGTCAGCACGACCACTCAGATAGCAAATATTCTTTCACATCATCTGCGCCCTGTACGAGAACAGCACTGCACAAGTCTGGAGTGATTTCCCACAGAACATGAAAAAGAGAAAGATTCATCCCAATAGGATCATATAATGAATCCGTGTAATAAGGGAAATTGGGCAAACCGTCCAACATCACCTTCATATGGACAGCTGTTAACTGCAGGGAGCAAAACAACTGCCTTCATCACCCTCTCCACTCTACAACAGTAATTTGTTTTTAATTTAGAGATCTGTTCATTGAACAAGAAAAAAACATGGAGAAAATATCCCAAATATCCACGTACTCACCAATGCCAAAGTTCTTGGGCCTCTTCTCAAAGAGGGGATTGACAACCTTCTTGGCCTCCTGCTTCTTGACTACAGCAGGGGCCGGGGCCACCTTCTTGCCCTTGGCCTTCTTTCCTTTCGGCTGCAAGCAAGAAACACACACTGTCTTCTTTTGCCTCCAAAACTTGCGTGCTTAGGCAAGTTATCAGCCCACCCTGAAAATGCATTTATTTTCCCGAGCATTTCACCAGCCTGGCGGCCTCCCATGTCCGTCCTGCTCTTCTAGAGAGAGCAAATCCTTCGCTTTGCCTTTACGAGGTTTATGAACCTCCCCGGGAGGGAAAAGGATTAAACCGAGCGTCATGATCGCTCCCCCCGGCCCGGCGCTCCCCGACAGCAGCCGAGATACCCCCACCGCGCCTTACTGACCACCGCGATCAGACCTACCCCGGGAACCCGCTGCGGCCTGCCCGGGGAAGGNCGGCGCCCTGCCCGGTCTCCCCGAGCCGCCAGCAGCCGCAGGTCCCCGGCCCGGGCGGGCAGGCCCATACGCGGCCTTCCCCCATCACCGCAAATCGGGCACGAAACACCGCTCCGCCGCCTCCCCCGGCTGCTGAGCACCCGCGCGGCGCTGCCGCGGCCCAGCGGCGGCGGCGGATGGCGGCGGGCGGCCCC
>VZTH01004437.1:0-20583 GCA_013397815.1 Aleadryas rufinucha
TTACAATATAATACAATATATTATAATATATAAATCCAATGTCTGTTATACAGAGATACTCTGCTCACACATATATAATTCCATACCTAGTAATTTTCTCTTCCACCATGAAACTCAGGAAAAAAACCAAACTTCTACATCCTTTATTGTCCTTTTCCCCTTTCACTTTGCTCTCACCATTCTTACCAAACACTACAATGTCTTTACAGTGTGGATCTTTCCACTATCTTTTGACTTTATTGAAAGTTACTCCCTACTTTCTTTCTCCTTTGCTTCAAAATCTAGGCTAGAACTTCTGCCCTAAAACAATGGAAATTGGTAGAAATTTAAAACCCATGGCAAATCAAGACAATCTTTCACTGGGTCAGGAATTCAAATATGAGGAATAAGACTGAACACAAGCTTCCTCTGTTTCTTAGAGATTACTTGCTTTAATTGCTGTGCAAGCTCTCTAGCAAGGTCAGTTCCTAATTCTTGGAAAATTTTTTAAATTTTTTCTTTTTTAACTTAATATATATTTCAACTGCTCTTAATTGTTCTGATCTCTGAGAAATTGTTACGTCCAAGTGAATCCAAATTTTTTTTCTCCCCCAACATGCCCAAGACATCTTAAAAGCTGACAAAACATGTATTTTTAAAAATATTTATCAAAACAGGATGTAAAATCTCAGCTGATTATTTTCCATTTCCAGATACCAACAATATTGCCAACACATAACACGAAGCAAGGCATGAAAAGTCCCAGGGATTTTTTTCTTACCTTTCAAAGTCCTGAAGAAACATTTTCTGTTCTTTCTACTAAAATTGTTTTCCTACCATGTACACACAGATTACAGCAATTTTCCTTTCAATTTTCTTAATGAACGTGAGAAATATGTGAGTGATGCAGTTTGCACCCTTTGCTCTGCATATCTTCCCTTCTTTTTATTATTCCAAGTGTGTCACTCATCAAATGAATTAATCTAGTTTTTCATCTGTCTATCCATCTACCTATCCATCCACCTGCCCTTGACTTAGAGGGTTGTGATTTTGCCTCTAAGCAATACAATTAAATGTAAAAGTTATTGATGTACTATATGTTACTAGAAGCTATTTATCTTTGCTACTAACAGAAAAACATACAATATCTTACCTCCAGCAACTGTTCACTTTTTTATTCAGTCTAAGGACTACAAATACATGTCCTAAAGTAATAATATGAATAATACACCTTGTATACTTACAGCTTATGGAAAACATTACATTTAAAAATTTTAGGATTTAGAAAATACAGGCCAGGCAATTCCAAGTGCCATAAATGATCTCCAATTTTACATTCAAAGAAACATCGTAGTATTGAGTTTTGATCTATTTGTTCCAGGAAAAGAAAAAGAAAAAGGAAAAAAAAGAAAAAAGGAAAAAAACATTTATAATGGAACATGTGTTTACTGACTGAAATAAAAAAATTCTGGACTAAGTAGGAATGCATACTTCTACACTAAGAAAAACACTGGTTTAAAACTCTCTTTAAGACTGGCAGTCTGCTTAACTCCAATCTAGACTAAAAATATATTAAATTATGGCTATTTTCCCTGCCTAGGCAGTACAAAAAGTGCCAAGAGCGTCCCTGCATTTCCATTCAGCTTTTCAGCCCTAAGAATCTCAATCCCAACTATTCAAGTGAATGTGGGAATAAAACGGAAATCTCCAAGAGAGATTTGAGTCCAAGACTCAAAATAGCTAGTCAGGACAGCAATCACTGTACTTCCTCTAGGACATGAAGAGGTGAGGATCTCCCTCTCCTAAATTAGTATTTCTTAAAAATGTAATATAATCATGGCGAGCACAAGCTTGTTTTAAATTTTAATATTAATGATATATATGTTACAGTGTCAAAGTAGTCTTTTATCATCGCATTTGTTTATGCAGTTGCTCAACATCATGCAAAATTAAGTTTTATGGTTTTGTGTAAAAGCATGGTTAAATCACACAGGTAACCTACAAAGGATTTTAACCGTTTGCCTCCTATCCAAGCTTTTAATTTCTAATGACTTCAGGGGTATCGGGATTTAAATATATTTAGGGCTCTGGATCTTAATCTCTCAGTGCCCCCATTGTTTTCAAATTACAGAATCAGAATGCAGCCGAAACCAACAAAAGAGACACAAAAATTACTAGGCATATACACTACATTTGCTTTGATAAAAGCCTTTTTTTCCCCAGGTTTTCAAAACTGATGCACAGGAAGTTCCTCCGAAATAGGAGGAAAAACTTAATTACTATGCGGGTGAGCGTGCACTGGAACAGTGCCCAGAGATGATGTGGAGTCTTCCTCACTGGAGGTACTCAAGAACCATCTGGATGCAGTTCTGTGCAATGTGCTCTAGGATGACCCTGCTTGAGCAGGGAGGTTGGATCAGATGGCCAACTGTGGTCCCTTCCAACCTGACCCATTCTGTCATTCTGTGAAACCTGTCCCTTCACAACACTCTGAGGAAAACGCCGTCTCTGTTCACAGGCAACATTTGTAATTTTCCAAGGAAGTACACTTAGGCATGAGTCCAAGTACATATTTGTTAGTAAACTTGCAGCTGTTGACTGACTATGGCTCTTGTCTCTGCAAACACACTGGAAACTGAGCCAACCATTTCTAAATACAAAATATCTGACAAAGGTGGCATAAATTCTCAAGTTCTCAAGCAATCCATATGCACTACAAAATGGTGCAGATGAAGGAATATATTCTGTGTACCCACTCCCAGCAAACAGTTCAGACAAAAGAAAAATTATTTTAAAATACATAATGCCCTATTTTCTATCTTCAAGAAGCAAAAGGGAAGCACCGATCTGTGAGAGTGATGACAGGAGTTTCAGAGCCCCGCAGGACCCAAGTTTCTATGACAGCTCCAGATCCATTATAACATGAAGTCCACCACTGTTTCCTGAGAGAAGGGAAATTATCAACGACAGCCTGTAATTTTCACATACCTGGAGATTTCAATTATATCCCTCAAAAAGAAACAAGGTAAAAACAGGGTATGTTATAAGGACACCTTTGCTTAAAAGCTTTATTCTGTTTACTACTGGAAGATTTTACAAGAAGCGGTGACTGTTACTCTCATCATTTCTACTCAGTCTGATCCTTAATTCATAGTGTTTTTCCTTTAGTTATTTCTTCTACTCAAGTTGAGTTTTGCATATACCCTCCTGCTCTGTTCCTGGACAGTCACTTCACAGCTCAGACACCTTTAAGCCTTGACTGATTGTATAATCTTAGATAGGTTCTTAGTCCTTATTTGCACTTCTAACCCCTTCAAGGTCATTAAAACTCATTTTAATTAATTCATTTCAAAATAAAACTGAATCTGGACAGGTCCCTTGAAGCTAATTACCAACACTCCATACTGCTTGAAGCAACGTAGTGAAAAGAACATTGCCTTTACATTTCCCTGTTCCGTCCAGAACAACGAGTATCTCACACAGAGAGTTAGACTATGTCAAAGTGACTAGCAAGACATTTTGATATTTCGGTACCATAAGTCACTGTGGGAAGACCTGAGGCTCAAAGCAACAGGAAAGAAAGAGTCTGGACATGGTGTCCTTCTCAATAAAAAACAAGGAAAAGATATCAGAGAAGTTAATTTTCCACTGAAACCAGGAGCAAGATTCTGATCCTGGTGAGACAGCACTTCAACAAACTGGTTCAGAGATTTTTTTGCTGTTGTTTTTAATATATGTACACTGCAAGAATTTTTATTGTTAGTATTTCATTTCAATTAATTCAAAGGTAAAATTACTTTTCCCGTTTCTCTACATGATTGTCTGAATTAAAACAGAAGAAGATTTAATTTTAATTCTTTCTGTGCTGGCACTTTCTGTTAGCAAAGGCATAACCAAGAAACTTGGCTGCTTCTTGACTTGGGACTATCTTTACTGTGACCTGATTAACTGGAAGAGAAGTCTGTTCAGAAGGTCTACAAACCAATCAAGAAGTGAAGATAAAATTATGAAAGACTCATTCTTATAGGCCCAGAAATGAGTAATCATTGGTGGAATCTTAGCTCTGTATCTGAAACAATCCTTCAGAATCCTTCAAAAAACCATCCAATATTTTAAGCAAAGTTAGATACAGGCTGGTGCAACACAGGATGAACTTTCACCTTTGCAGTATATTCACAGCATTGGATCTATAGGTAAAAAGCTTTAGAAAAACTTTTGACATTTGAAAGCTCATATAAAATAGCCAAAATAGCATATCATGTCATATCAAAAATTGATACTTTGACAGGTAACAATGACAAAGCTAGCTACAGGCCACTTTCTTTTCAGGACTAGAGCTAGACCAACTGGATTTCATCAGTGCTTTTTGTATATATGACCCCAAGAGGTTTAACCCCTTGTGACAGACGACGATTTTTGAAAAGTTTTAAAACAACTAAATCTCCTCTAAACCTCATGAGCATAGAAAAATTTAATGGTAAATACAAATTTACAATTTAAAAATGTATAGAATATATGATTGAAATAAGGACATTTTAATCACATGATAAAATTTGCTGAAATACAAATACTAGTATGATAATATACTTTATGTTTTTATATGGTGTGTTATTCTATGTGTATTTTGCAGTTCAGAGTCTAAAACTATTTTTCATTTCCTAATGAGATCCATCAATAGTTTAATTAAAACCAAGTCTCTCTTTCTCACAACACCAAATGTGTAGATAAACATGTTGGCAAACTGTAGGTCTGGAAGAGGAATATATGTCAAGACAAACAAAAATGGGGGAACTCAAGATCAGTTTCAAAAACCCCTAAAACTTAAATTCAGCCTGCCTTCCTTTAGCAGGACACAAAAAGACTCATTAACTTTGCTCATTTATACCTTATCTCTTTACAAAAGACTAATTAACTTGAAAGTCTCGAACATACTCAGAAAGAATCTCAATCTATGATGCATCTTCCCTTCTCTCACTCTTTTTTATGCATCCTCAGGAATCACTCACTTACTTATAGACAGGGAAAGAGCTTCACAAGTGGAACAAAAACACACTTCAGTGTTCAGTGCTGGGACTGGAAGTGTCGCCTGCATGGTAACTTATTTTGGTTGGATAGGGGCTTTTCTTCATTTGTTTGTGGGAAAGGAAGGGGTGGAAAGCACTGCTTTTTTTCTACATCCATTCCTCTAAAACTATATTTCTGACAGATTGCTATATTTTATTCAAAAAACATACAGCCAAAGAAGTTAAAAAAATAAAATGAAATAAAAAATTTAAAATTTTAAAAAATAATTTTTGGGTATCTGAAAGCAAAAGGGCACAGACATTCCTAGGAAGTGGAAGAGGCAAACCCTGATTCCTTCATTATATTCCAGTAACCTAAAGAGCATTTAGGAAATTGAAGAGCTTGAGTAGTCTATCCTTATCCTAACCATTAGATATTGGCATACATACCCCACATCAGTTGGTCTCCCAGGGGTTCTGTGAAAGGTGGTCAGGAAAAGTCCCAAAACTGTTACAGTTCACAGTGATTAACTGCAATCATACCAGATCTGAAGCAAAAAACCTCATTGATTAAGGTGCAATTCATATGATTGCATAAAATATTTCACCCTTCACAGGTCAATATGAAACAACAGGTTCAGCAGGCTGAGACACTAAATAAATATGCTGAATATATCCACACATTTTTTTGCTATAAAGAAAGTTTTACTTTGCCTCAAGTGAGGGCACCAGTCAGCCGGTCTTCTACCAGGGATTATAACAGATCTGTTGAAACAGCATTGGTATCTCTAACAAGTAAGGGCAGTTCAAAAGATAAGGTCAGAATCAGCGAGATTACTTCCTGTGAAGTTCTAAAGAGAAAGAACTTTACTGAAGACAAAACAGATGTAAACAGAACTCCTGGAAACTCCAAAGAAGAATAGCCACAGAAACTACACTCTTCACCAGGCACTTGTTCTGTCTTACGAACGTGATTTAAGTAAACAGTGCTGAAATATCGTGATTGCCTGATACCTTTAGCAACACAACTGAACACAGAGTGAAGAGAGGAACTCATTTTAAGTTTGACCCTAATAAAACAGATTGACATTCTCTCCTCTCTTCTTTATATTTCACAGCAAATGTGACACTGTGTATCAAGTGTCAACTACTCTTTTAAACTGGTGTTTTATCTTACAAACTAACTTACAAATAGTCTGCTCCTAACAGTCTGACATTATTGTATTTGTGACCTTCATACATGTTGATTCCTAATACCTCCTACGTGCTCCCCAGCTACTTGATGCAGAGAATCAGAAGGTGACAAAACAGGTCTTTGCTCAAAACTATTCCAGTCTGAGAGCTTCAGTAATAGGAGTCATAAGAAACATACTGTTTCCAGAAATAACTGCAGAAGTACTTGTAATGTCTGAAATGTGGCAAATAAATTAACAGGCACAGAACCATATCTTTCAGAAAACACAGAGTTATTTCTGTTGGAGAGATCCAAGGCCAGGGGTACATTATTCAATTAGAGTGTTGTATCAGACTGGGAAGGGCAGGAAGAAACAGGGAATGCCACCAATTTCCAGGGTATGTTTTTCAATATAATACTAGCAGACTTGAACAGGATCAGAATAATATACTCCAGCCTTCTGCAGATTCCTAGAACTCAATGAATTCCCTTTCCTTGTTTTTAAGCTTCCTTATTATGACCTTGCAATTTAAACTGTTTTACAAACTTAATTTGAACGAAATCAACAGAACACTTGATTCACAGACTCAGAACTATAACATATCAGCATCACAGTAGACCTCTTTCTGATTTTAGTTCAGACTGGTTCACCCAGCATGCATCTATACAATTTTAGATGATCAACACATTAAAGCTGATTTTATTCTATTACCAGTGTAAGATGAATTGAGAAAAAAAATAATATGCTTTCACATTCAAAGTGCATGACAGACTAACTTGCCAAGTGTCATCACCATTGACTTTATTTCCCCTCAAGCCTCATTCATTCTGACTTCTTGGATTTTATTCAGGTATAAAATTTGCATTTAGATTGCTCTCCTAGAGGTAAAAAAACCCAAAACAAACCCACTCTGAAATCCTGTGATTTCTTTTAACCTCATTGCAGCAACAATCACAATGACTGTATGTGGCTAGAAACATTTTAGCATATCAAGCTGCATTTCAGCGTTCCTCCTTTAACCAATCCAGAGTTGTTACCATCAATTATTATTTTATCCCTTCTTCATTCAAACTGAAAACAAGACAACAATGGTCAAGAACACACTTGGTGTTAGGAAAGGTTAGGTAATATTTCCTTCCATGCTAAATATATAGTAAAGCCAAATAAACTTACAAAGATAAAAATAAATGTGTGACACACAGCAAGGGAATAATCTTAAAATTACTGATATTAATACAGTTTCAGGAGGAAGCAGACATAAATTTATATTGTAAACAAACAACAGATTTACCATGCTTTCTTTTAATTTTTCAAATGTAGACATTTTATAAAAAAGGCTAGTAATGTGACCATATAATATTACAAATGCAGTACACAATTTCTTGTAATCCCTGTAAACTCCACCTTACAAATCTTTACCTCACTTTTATCAGTGGAGGAAATCTGACTACCGAATGGTTTTTGAGCCATTAACTCAATATGAAATTTCTAAAAGTTAATTCTTCCCAATACTTTTTAAAAACACAAATAAACCTCCTCTTAGAGTGTACTTCAGACATAAAAATAGGCAGCAGACTGTAATATCCTTTTCTACCATTTTTAAAAGTTCAGAGGCTATGAGACAGCTATATATGGGAAAACACGAAACACTGAAAAAAGTCCCCAGAACTTCAGCACTTAATTACTTTGCAGATTGAATTTCTAGTATTGCAAGTAATCTTTTGGAGGAGACTGCCTCCTTTAAAAAGAGATAAGGAACTAATAATCTATTAGCAGCCTGATCTAGGACTTCATAAAAATGTAAATAAACACAAATAAAATTCTATGAAGCAATGAAATGAACTAAAATTACAAGCTAAATGTAAAAATTGGCAACACACACATCTTTTTGCAGAAAGGGAGAAATGAGACCTCCCTCTCCTACAGAAATTCTGGCCATTGAAACTAACAAATGCTAGAGAGAGAGATCACGTATTCTTTAAAAAGAGGGATAAGTGAGCAAGCACAGCCACCTGTAACTGCCTTAAAGCCTGCCTCAAAATCTTCTGAAGTCCGAAGAAAACATTAGCCCTGAATTCTGAGTTGTCTAGATTAACTCCCAAAGGCTCCACCTCATTGTTGGGGCCCGCACGTGCCAGCAGTCTCCAGTTACCCTGGCCAGGCTGTAGCCCTCCTGCTCTGGAACCACGTCCTCCTGAACCACCTGAAAGAGCCAGAAGATCACTGTTGAACAACTCTTGTGTCTTGGGTGGACTTTGGATGGTTACAGCCCCCAGCTGGGGCCTGCTGGTGAGCCCGGGGACCTGATGGTTGTAACCCACAAATAGTGAGAACATGACTTTGAATTATCTCCTTGGTGCATGCACCTCTCTTTTATGCCCCGTGATTTAAAACAATGCCCTGAAACAACATGTATAATAGTAATTTACCATTTTTTAATCTTATCTAGAGTGAGCTCATTAACCAAATTCATATCCTGAACACAACAACAGAAAATGTTTTTTTAATATTATTAGTTGTAGAACAAAAGGCCAACAATCAGCAAAAAGCTCCTAGTTAATCCTTGACTTCCACTTAATACCATAACATTTGTTCAGGGCTGTTCACTGTCCATTACTGACTTTGTTCACTGCCATCAGGGCATGGTTGTTGTGCTGGTTTTGGCTGGGGTAGAGTCAGTTTTCTTCACAGCAGTAAGTAGGGGCCATGGTTTGGACTTGTGCTGGAAACAGTGTTAATAACGCAGTTAATAATGCAGGGTTTGTTATTGCTGAGCAGTGCTTACACAGAGCCAAGGCCTTTTGTGCTTCTCACCCCACCCCACCAGCGAGGAGCCTCGGGGTGCGTAGGGAGTCAGAAGGGGAAACAGCTGGGAAGCTGACACCAACTGATTCAAGGGACATTCCACAGTCATCATGCTCAGCATATAAAGCTGGGGGGAGAAGGAGGAAGGGGGGATGTTTGGAGTGATGGTGGTGTCTTCCTGAGTCACTGTCACATGTGAGGGAGCCTTGCTTTCCAGGAGATGGCTGAACACCTGCCTGCCCTTGGGAAGCAATTAATTAATTCCTTGTTTTGTTTTGCTTGCATGCACAGCTTTTCCTCCCCCTATTAAACTGTCTTTATCCCAACTCATGAGTTTTCTCTCTTTTGCTCTTCCAATTCTCTCACTGTCCCCCATTCTCTCCTCGTAGGGGTGCAGAGCGAGTGAGTGTCCAAGAGGGGCTTTGTTGCTATCTGAGGTTAAAGCACAACACTTGGACAAGCCATTATTGCATGCTGGACACCAAAATGAAAAGGAAAATTCTGTTGAACCTAATCAGCCCATTCTCTATGTATATAATTACCAGAAGTATGTAACAACAGTTATATTTAACTCAGGCTAAATCTGATGGTAAGTAAAACAGATCTATTCAGAGTGGGATAAAACTGCTTTGAACATGTGCCACATGTTGCTTTTGGCACAGAAGCATCCACAATGCGGCATTCTAAAACTACTTCTCACTTTCTCAAGAGGAAAGCATTTATCAGAAGTAGCAGTCACAAAATCTGAAAGTTGCAGAGTTGTCAAAAAAATGCTAATTTAATCAAGTGCAGATTTCCATACAGTAGAAATTCACCATGATCTCAATGTGAGTGCTTCAGTAGTATTCAGAACTAGATGTAGAATTATGCTGCAAATGAGGAGATGCTTTGCCACAGGTTCATCTTTCAAATTAAACAACACCTTATTTGTACAGTAAAAAAAAAAAAGAAAAGAAGAAAAAAGAAGCAGAGAACAATGAATCAATGGATATCAATATAGTGCACATGACAGCTGATAGATGACAATGATAAGGCTGCCCAGTATTCTGAAATCTGATCTGGACAACAAAGCTGGTGAAGGGTCTGCAGCACAAGACTTGTGAGGAGCTGCTGAGACCTGGGGTTGTTTAGCGGGAGAAAAGAAGACTCGGGGGGAAATTTTGCTCTCTGAAACTACCTGAAAGGAGGTTGTAGCCAGGTGGGGTCAGCCACTTCTCCCAGGCAACAAGTGACAGGATGAGAGGAAAAGGCCTCAAGCTGCACCAGAGGAGGTTCAGAACAGATATGCATGCATACATACCATATGATAAGATTAATTTCCTTGCTGCAAACTGTAACTAAAAGTATTAGATTACTTTAGATGTTTGAAATAATGTGTCAGTGAGGTACACTAACATTATCCAGACTGTGGTTATGAATGTAGAATCTGCTTTTGGACCATTTTATTGTGTGCATGTGTAGTGTAGAAATGCAGTATGAAATTACAAAACTCTTATTGAAGATTGAAAGTTTCCTGGGACATATCTTAAGCAAGACTGTATTTCTCAATAAACCAGTAGCAGCATTAGGAATTAGTTCAATAAATATGAGCTGATTTAGACTCCATTTTTAATGTTTCTCAATGCAAAGCATGACCCAAGTGTTTACTGAAGTTAATAGTATTGTTTTCATTGTCCTCAGCAGATTTCCAATGATATTCAAGGCACATTCATTTTCATTATTTAAAAACATAAATGTATTTAAACTCCAACCTAACACTAAAAAGGAATAGATGCTGAGAACACTGAAGTAGCAGGGGTGGGGGGAGGTGGGTTTGCCACATCTGATGTGCTGTTTGTAATCTGCAATTGTTTCACCAGCTGGTGGCAGTTTCTGTAGCACCTCAACAAGCAAATATTTAATTTTTCTCAGTATTTCACTGATCATACAACCAAACACTTTATGTGGCTTCATACACAAACAAAGCTCTTAGAACAGGAGTCAATAGTTCTATGAAACAGCCATTGACAGCTATTTACACTTCTATGGATCTTAAATCATTTTATACAAACGTAACACAAATGTGTGTATCTGCATACACAAATGCATATACTCATACGATATTCATTTCTAGTAAACACTGGTACTCATAATTCTTAAATTGATCTATTTTATTCTTCATTACTCACTTCCTAATTTTCTACTACTGCTTCATTTCAGATTACTAAATATGCTGAAGGTGCTCATACACTGCAGCAAAAACCTGCAATCCATCACCTGAAGTTTCTTTTTATGAATTCCTATCTCCTATTCATTCCATCCCTTAATCAAATCTGCAACTGTCACCTCCAATTTCTGATTAAGTATTCCAATTACACAAACTCTTAAAAGTGCCCCAAAGAGCAAGTAATTCCTCCAGCTGCTGTTTTATTACTTTTTCTCACTTGAGTCTTGCTCTGAGCTATTAATAAAACAGTTCACCATTTAATTAACTGGACTGATTGGCTGAAAATTTTCTTGCTTAATAAGCAGAGTGTTCTAGGTGAGCTGACACGCGATCTCTTTCAAGTACTTCAGCCAGCTCCTATGACCACATACACTAACACTCTGTCTCAGTATACAGTCTAAACATGCCAACCTAAGTACCACAGAGGGTGAGCTATTCCTACCTGTAAAACAGAGGCAGCTCCAAACAATTTGCACTCCAGCATTCTATGCAGGAAACTTTCATTTAACACAGCTCTCCTAATTAGCCTGGCAGAAGAAGAGGAATGGGATACTGTCTCTATAGTATTTTTTAAAATGACATTTTAAAAATGCATAATGCTACTGGCATTGGTTTTGCTTTTTTTTTTTCTTTTTTTTAAATCTGGGTATCCATACATTTCAAATGAGGCCAAAAACTGTGCTTAAAGACTTAAGTTTAAATACAAGGTTAGAAAAGCACACAAGTCTTAAGACCTAAGAGGAAATCTCCAAATTAAATTTGTGAAGTTCAGCATTTTCTTAACACTACAACAAAAATCAAGATCTACCTTACCAGGTAATATAAAAAATCAGAAACAAAATTACAAACAGTTAATGTAGAAAGCCTAAGTCCACATACTCAGCTGCTTAAATGAAAAAAAGGGAAGATCTGTGGAGCCTCAGGGCTTTATGTAAACAAAAAATTTAATTTCTAATTCTTCTGATGTGAAATATACACAAATTTGCCCAGAGCAAAACCTCTTGTACTTATTGTTTAATGAAGTCATGTTCTGGACAATTATTTCCTTTAGAGTCTGTGAGTCTGGTTTTCTTCTTCCTCATATTGTGAAGAAAATATTTTACTTTCAACAGAACTTTGATTCAAGAATACAGAAGGATTGATTTGCAACTCTTTTTTTTTTTTTTCTAATGTCTAAATAATCAACAGTCTTGGAATGCTTTAAAATTCAGTGTCCTTCAGAGATTAACTTCCTAACATACCAAGTAGCTTAATACTAAAAGCACAGATATGATATAAACAAGAAACAGTATTTATCTAGAAAAATACAAGGATGAATATATGCATAATAGTTTGCTGCAAAAATTTTATAAAAAGTAGCACAAAGAACATCAACTCACATTTGAGTTGGAAACAGCTTTAAGCTAATCTTTTAGAAGAATTTTGTAAGACCCACCGTGTCTCAGTGTGGAATTTTCTAAATCTTGTAAATGAATGTGTCTCTTTAAAAATTTATTTTTATATTTATTAGCTAGTGCAATCCTGAATATTCAGAATACATTTTTTTAAATTCTTATATTTCTTGTTTTATGTTAAAGGACAAATATTTTGATTGGCTGTGAATTATGACTTTGTATGAAATGCTGTTATCCTGACAGAGTATAGCATGTGAACTGACAAGCATTTAATATAAAACCAGAACAAACTCCCAAGTATGTTTTATGAATGTTTGCTTTTGATTTCTAGTCCTTGTTCCCAAACAAAAAATGACCTACCCTTTAGCATCTGCTAAGACATGTGGAGGAGAATTCCTATTGACTTCAACTAGGCTTAATTAAACTGTCATTTACTTACTTATGTGATAATATATTTGTGTGGAGAAGTTGCTCATGGGATAAAACTTTCCAATAATACAGAAGGTAATGGACTTAGAGAGAAATTCCTAGGGGATCTGAAATCTGGAGGTCAGAACTCCTCATATCCAGAACAGATTACAATTTTTGAAATTTCATGTTTATGTAGGGACGTAAAGTATCATTGACGGAAAACAGCAGTAGTCCTGTGATGGGATGGGAACCGATTGAAAGGGAAAGGACTGGAACAGCCCCTTCCGAAAAAAGAAAAGCTCAAGTAAAGAGTAAGAACATCATTCTGTTATGCAATATCATTCAGCTATCCCAGATGAAAACTGAAAATGGAGGTTTAGTCAAGCCATGTTCCTTATCCCATGTCTTTTTGAATGTCCAGGAGAAAATGCTCAGAAAAAAATATATCAATTCTTATCTCTGAACACAAAGCTAGTTGGATTTTAAAGAAGGGCTACAGAGGAATTTTTCTCCCAGAACATAAGAAAAAGCTTACCTCATTCCTGCTCTCAGATTTTTCAAGAAGTTTCTCACTGTATTTTCTCATTAATTCAGCTATGCATATTGAATACAAATTTGCTGCAGAGTAGTTTAATCTTTTATTACTCAGTGTGATAGTGACATTAAAAAATCCCTAAAATTATGAAAGAACAATTGCCATTTGAAGGGGGGGGGAAAAAAGATATGATAAATGCAATGTTTTACACTCCAAAATAAAAAACTCTAGAGATTTAAAGCAACCCAGGGAATATAATCCTCCCAAAAAGACATTTTAAATAGAAGTAGAGAAAATGCAGTATGTGGAAAACTTAATTAAATATGTAGTATATTTCTCTAAGTTTTAGATAAAGGTCGATTTTCATTTTTCGTAGAGATTAGCCCACTGTATTGCATGAAATCTCTGTGGATTACTTACTACTTCTGTGGTTTCTAGTGATTTGCTTTCAAAGAGAACCTTAGAGTCAGGAGATATGCAACTAATCAATAAGAAGAGCTTTTTTTCCATTGAAAAAACTGTCATGAATAGCAGTGAGATCTTAGCTACTCAAAAATCCACAAAGACCAGTTCTTGAATATAGAGACAGACCCTTCAGATGAACTAAGACAAGGATGCCTAATCCTGTCAAAAGCCATGGATGCCCTCTGAGAAAGGAGCATGCTTCAGGTTATATCATAATTAGCTCTGCCTTTGGAGTTACAGTTTAACTTGATCTCCCTGTGGCCAGAAACAGAGATACTTTTGTGTCCAGCCACTCATAAGCTGGGGAACTTGGGGAACTAAACTTGAGTTTCTGGCAATTAGGAAGCTCACCAACACTTCCTTGTCCCTGTAATTTTTTGGCACTCTTCTACTTCTTAACCCTTCTTTAGGATGAGAAGCCCTTAGCTACAGTTACCTACAGGCTAGGAAGTTCATGTGAGGCCACCATTTAAGACATCCTCCTTCTTGAAAAAGAGAAAACAGTCACCCCCAAAAGACAAGTGGCTGAATTTTAAGTGAGGTGTTTAAAAAACATAGGATTAATTGTTCCTTAGAGTTGCATTGCACACTGAGGGAGTCCAGGCAAATTAAACTAAGCTACATGCGCAACTTCCTGACAGAAAAGAGCTCAAGACTAATCCCGTCCTTACTAAATTACTCCTTTCTCACATGCTGCCTATCTGCTTTAATCTTTTTTTCTCACAGCTCATTCAAAACATTGGTGCTAAAGGCCATCCTCCAATCACATTCCTCCTGGCTCACTCGTGAGCTCTTACAAAAGCTGTAAATATTCTTTTGAACTGTGCACTCCAAAATACCTTTTCACTCTCATTTTCCATACATACACTGCTTAATATTAAGTTATCTCCTCTGCAAACTCACTCCACCTTTATACATCCTTCAACTATTCCCTTTCTCTGTTCTTGGTCATGTGCCTCTCTGTGACAGTGGCTAAGCTGTTCCACTTTCCACGCATAAGTGACTATCCTAAATACACTTAGTAGTCATAGATTCATAGAATTGTTTAGGTTGGAAAAGAGTACCAAGATCCTTGACTCCACCTGTTAACCTACCACTGCCAAGCCCACCACTAAACCATGTCCTGCAGTGCCACATGTACATGTATATGATCACAAATACTCAGTTATTAATTTATGTGACCATGGTGACTAGCTGGGCCTCAATCTAAGATCAAATCTTTAAATACAAAACTGATGGGGTCGATGACAAGCCATTACTTATTTTCTAACTTTGACTAGGAAAAGGATAACTTTTGCAGAGGACCATGTTTTCATGAATAGTTCAATGTACCCTGGATGTGCTTTTGGTCTCACTTCAGATCCATTCAATTACCTGTGCAACCACCAGTCTGATAAATCAAGATTCAGCTATTGGCAATCATGTTCAAAAATCATGAGGCTGAAAGCCAAGTTGTTTAGCCTACAGTTCTTTAACTAGTAGCTTCTGGAGAAAGGACTGCCCTTCCTCATAGTGCGGTACTGAGTAGGCTGGCACAACTCATTTATCATTCATGCTTTCAGAACACAGTTGTGAGGAAAAGTTAAATGAAATCCCAAATCCACCTTCAACCCTTTTGAGCCTGGAAACATATCTGAATTATTCTGCATAATTTGCAGGGGTGTAAAAGGGGTGGGAGTGGGAAATATGAAGGATTAAAACTGAAAGCAAGAACCCCTTCTTTGGCAACGGAATTTTATATCCCCTTCTATGCCAAAAGAATGGACCTACAATCTTATCAAATGTAGCTGTATAGAGGAAGCTTGGATTTACAGACAAAAGGAAAAAAAGAAAAGAAAAAGGAGGGAGGTGGGGCCAACTTCAAAAACTGTCTTGGAAATTATGGATTTCATAGAACATTAAAAAGGAAATACTCTCCTTCTGCCCAGTACTTTATCACTTTTCTTCTTTGTTTTATCTGTCTTTATTAACTTACAGATTTACTTTTTAAATGTGAAAAACATAAAAATTGTGTGGTGATAAAACACTGAAGAAAACACCTCAGGAAGAAGAAATAAGATGCTAGAAATAACATTTTATTAAAAAAAAACCAAACCATGCTACCTAGTGAGGTCACTCAGAAACTCTCCAGAAAATAAATCAATTCATATAAATCATCTTCCTTTTTGTAATCTGTATTATTGAGCCCTTCATTACATTCCTCCCCTTCACTGCTTTATGAGACTCCTGCACATTTCTATTATTACAGCGTTATGGAAGGAAAGGAAAGGTCCTTTATATACCACATATCAGCAAACCAAATGACATCTAACAACTGCTTCAGAGATGTCACCTCTTAATCCACTCCCTGCTGGGCTTTATTTTGATTCTGAATTGTGGCTTTCTGTTGTTTTGGGGGTTTTTGTTTTGTTTTTTAGTCAAGGAAGTAGATTGTTAAAGAAAGAAAAAAAGTAAAATTATCAACTGCAAAAGAACACATTAAGTGGTGAATCTAATTCCAACATTATGGGTTTTTTTAAAGAAATAAAACAGGTGTTCCAGTTTAAAATAATGTGAATAAAAATAAAAAATCGTATTTCTCAAATGTGTTTATGCAAGGAACAATCATTAACCAGTAATCATTAATGCAGCTTGTATTTATTCCTTATATTCCACAAAAATATTTAGAAAATATAAGCATTACATTTACCCATTTCAAAACTGAAAACCGAAGAAAATACCATAGTGTGATAAAACAGCATTTCATTAAAATTTCATTAAGCTCTGTAGAGTTTTAATTTATGGACTTCATAAAGGAAATATCTTTGTACTTCATATAAGAAGCAAGTATTGAAAGGCCTGAAGTTAATTATATAGTGAAATATTTTAGTACTACATTGAATTGATTATATTGCTTTCAAAAAACTGTAAAAAGTGCTTGAATTATAACAATAGAAAATTGAGAAACAAAAACTAAGCCATGGAAATCAGAATAAGGTACATTTAGAAAAACAGAAGAATAGAACAAAGAAGCCCAAAAACTGACACTGAGAGCAATCCAGAGTTTGAAATTGTTCAATTGTTCACATTCGCATTGAACTAAAGATTATTATTCAGATGAGGGATGATTTATTTAAACAGTATGTTATATAAACTTAAGAGTATGACTCAAAATTGTTGTGAAAACAATTCCATGGATTATATATGTCTTCTTAAAGAAAAGCACTTCAGCTGGGGAGAGCTGAGGTGAACAGCATTGGGGGTTTTTTTGCTTGAAATCAAACTGTGCAATTTCGAAGAATGCACAAACCATTAGTTACTGAAAGTTACTCTGCATTTCTCTTACTACAAGGAAATATATTTTAATCATGAAGCCCTAAACAGGTTACATGACATAGCCTCAAAGTGAAGGAGGAGTCTCTATAGTGATGACTGTTTACTGTTCATTTTCCATTAAAGTCTGGTCATTTCTCACTGTATTAAGTCACTTTTTGAATGTGTGGGAATCACCAAGTATTTTGCAGCTACTCAAAGTACAAACAGAGAAATACACCACACTTCTAAAATGCAATAACAGACTCCAGGCCATGGTTAAGCATGTCACTAGCTTACTTTTAAGTGAAAATCGTGACTGCATTTTTCCTATTGTATTTGAATTGTATGCCTCACACAACTTTTCTTCATACTTGTCTTCTACATCTTCCTCTACACAGTTAAGTTGACAGAAAGAAAGTAACCAATTGCAGACAATGTACTGAACATCTGAAACTACTAAACACTAAATTTGTGGTTTTCAAATCACAACAAGCAGACTTAAGAAACTAATACAAATATTTTACATTACAGAAAGATGTGACTGGTTGGCAGTAAACATTTCATATTTCTTTTTATGTAAGACAGTAAGTCTGTACAATGTTTGGATTATCTACCTCCCAATTCCTTCTGTCCATTAAAGCTAGCAAATGCATTCTATGGATTACAACTGAAAATACAAATATTAGTCCAAATCCAAACTATTCTGTTTAGTCAGGCAGAACATTCATGTAAATCGTTGTGTATGAAAAATGAGTTTGTTATACGGCAGATTTGCCCTCAGTTATCTCTTTTACCAGTCTTTTATTAATTAGGCAGATTTTTTTTTCCAGTTTCAGAGATCAGCTGGTGCCCTTCCTTTATTTCAGTTCTTACTTTTGGTGTTGGTAGGTGTCCTTTTGTGAGGCTACCAAGCCTTTAAAAAATGTGGCACCATTAATTACCCAAAGACCTGGCAGCACACTTTTAGCATAGAAGAGCACACTTCAGAGTAAGCCATAAGTGAAGGTTTGTAAGTTGTTCTGTCATTCAGATTGACTTTATGATGAGAGACTGCACTCCCCTCTATCTTTTGAATATATTTGCCTCATTTTAATACGTTTCACAAAGGGAGCTGCCTTAAACATCCTAATTAAATTCTTACAGGTTTCATTAAAAAAATAGCTGAGATCATTAAAGAATAATTTATAACTTAGGTCCTTCTGTAATCAAGTGACAACCCCCAGACATTAGTCAGCACGTTGTGGTTAGTATGCAGCTGTACATGTGTGCTGTGGTTTCTCCTCAGCCAAATGTATCAGGTAGAAGGGCTACAGTGGGGACAAGGAAGGAAAACTAGGGGATGAGGAACAAGCCCATAGACCACCTAGGGATGTTAATTCTGTTATTCATGCAACAGCTTTGTTTGACTTCTAACAGCCAGCTCTAGAAGAAACCCAAAATATCAAAATCTCACTTTTGGGGTCAAGATGAAATTTGTCATTCTATGAGTTTTGTGTTGGACTCTTACCTGTGTATTTGCTGTGCTGCACAAGTCTTCAGATATAATTGTCTCAGTGAGACAAATGGGTTTATGATAATTGAATATATCTAGTTCTTTTCATTATCAATTCTGCACTGGATTTTGAATACTTGCTGTCTGCCTTGGCTCAGACAGCAAGTATCATCTGACTGATGCTCAGTCATTCATTTTTTTTCAGTAGCAGGAATGATTAGCCTCTCCAGTTTTGATGAGAAGTCGGGTATGACATTGGATTCCTGCATCTTTGTTTAATTTAAACAAGACACGGGGCTGCTTTCTGGTTTTTTTTTCTTCAAGAATGCCATCACCCCAGAGCTCACTGGGTGCCAATGGAATTGTATTTAGTGAGAGAGATGCTGATGTACAGGCTGATACTTACATCGTTTGAAAGACAAGTGACTTAGTATCACTGATAAAAGAAAATAAAAGAATTATAACCAGAAACCCAATGACTGCAAACAAAGGTGAATATTAAAAACTGGAAAGACATTATGCAAGTCCTAAAACAATATAGAGGAAACATTGCAGAAGTATCTCTAGTTTATTGCTCTGAGAGGGACCAATCTGATTTTTATTTGTGCCTCAACATGTGTTATTCCTGTAAGAGCTGTACATGTGCTGGCAGCCCTGTCCCGGGGAAGCTTTGCCTGGCAGCCAACCAAGGCAGAGAAAGCTTCCACGATCAGCTGTGAGCAACCCCCGCCCTTGCCACTGAGACAGATACCCCAGATGCCCGGGAAATGGGGCTGGGGGAGGAGCCTTAACTCATAAAAGCAGTTAACTGCAATACAGCAGCAGTGTTTTTGCTTTGGGTTGCTTGGAGGGATCGGGGCTTGCTCTGCAGTGTGATAAACAGCTACAATAGCATTGGCTTTCACGGGTAGTGAAATGTAAGAAATGTCTATGTAATATTAGGAAATTCTATATGCAAACGTTAAGAATAACTTTGCTATGCAGATATTAACTGGTTAACGTTATAACGGGTCAAAGTTACAAGATGCTTATATAGTTCGAGTTATAAGATACGTGTATAACTTCAATCATAACTTTCTATACAACGCAATAGCTAATATATGGTTAACTAATCGCTTAATGCTTAAATAAACGGAAACTAGCCAGGTGAATAATCTCAAAAATAGACAAGTATAGCTAGATAAGGGAAGCAGCAGGATGTACTAATGAAAATTTGACAACAGTGAAGCCAATTAGCCACCAAGTAAAGAATTTAAATGGGTTGGACCCAGAAAGACCTAATAATAATAATAACTGCGCATGCTGCAAAGACAAAGTTGAAAAGTTCAGATGCGAGGTAGACCTTGAGCCTTCCTCAGAAAAGACCCTGAAAACCCTCACAATCTTAATACACCTGCTCTAAAAGGCAAATCGGGGGAGGGACTATGTTAATCCCTTCTAAAAAAAATGTAAATGAGTTCTCAGAAAACCTATGCATATGCATTGTAGTTTATTAATATGCATGATATTAAAGCATATAACCGGGAAGTTTGTGTAAGTGGGTGTTCCTCTGGCTATGAGCAATGCACCCAGCACTGTGGGGTTTTGCTTTAAGTGACCTCTGTCCCCTATTGTCCCTTATTAAATTTATAAAACTCCAAAAAGAGGAGTGGGCTTCGTTTCTCAAAGAGTGTCAGCTTTGCCCTTCTTCCCCTGTTGGGCTACACTGTGTGGTGATAGAGAGATAGGCCCTGAAGGCTGGAAAGAGAGCCTCTTTCCTGGGCCCGGAGGTGACCCTGGGACTGTATCCAGGTCACCGGGGATGGGCGAATAGAGGATTGTGGT
>VZTH01004437.1:20708-44499 GCA_013397815.1 Aleadryas rufinucha
AGGGGGATTCTGGCTGCACAATAAATGACTTTGCACCTCCAGCTTGTGTGCGGAGTCCATGCCCGTGTGTGATTACTGCATTCCCCCACCCTCGTTTTTCTCCCCTGTGGTCCTGTCTCCCTGCCCATGCCTGCTTCACCCTGCTTCACCCTGCTTCACCGTCTCTGTGAATCAGCTCGTCACTGCAATGACTTCGTGATCTGCTGCCTCCCCGACAGAGTGGGCACCGCCGCTCGCAGCAGCAGCCCACCTGCAGCCACAGCCGCCACCTGCAGCACAAGCCTGCCTGCACCTGGCCGAGCCTGCAGCCGCTTTTACCCAGCCATTTCCCTGCTGATGGAAGGGACATGCAGCCTGCGGCTGCTCAGAAATCGTGCCCAGCCCGCCATGGGAGCTATGCAGACGCACCACGGTACGCAGCACAAACGCTCCGTCTGCTGAGCTGATGCCGACAAAGCGCCCAGAGTTCCTGTGGTACTCTCTGCCACACACTCTCTGCCTTCAATTTCTTTCTGTTTATCTCTCTTTTCCCTCTCTACTCTCTTTTCTACCCACCTTTGGTATGAACACTTACCCTTTTCTATCAATAAACAATTCTTGGCTATAATATTGACGCGTTTGTGCTTTATTTCGTCCGAAAAACCTATCAAAAAGGATCCTCCCTGACTTCCTCTTTTATAGTGGAATGGGNTCACAAACTACAGGTAACAGGTTTACCTGTTACCATAATAGGCAATATCTGTGCACTACCCCAGGTGATTGGGGGACACTGTGGTGAACATCTTTCCTGTTTACATGATGTTATATCCTACTGTGTGCTGGTATTTAGGGGGATTCTGGCTGCACAATAAATGACTTTGCACCTCCAGCTTGTGTGCGGAGTCCATGCCCATGTGTGATTACTGCATTCCCCCACCCTCGTTTTTCTCCCCTGTGGTCCTGTCTCCCTGCCCATGCCTGCTTCACCCTGCTTCACCCTGCTTCACCGTCTCTGTGAATCAGCTCGTCATCACAATGACTTCGTGATCTGCTGCCTCCCCGAAAGAGTGGGCACCGCCGCTCGCAGCAGCAGCCCACCTGCAGCCACAGCCGCCACCTGCAGCACAAGCCTGCCTGCACCTGGCCGAGCCTGCAGCCGCTTTTACCCAGCCATTTCCCTGCTGATGGAAGGGACATGCAGCCTGCTGCTGCTCAGAAATCGTGCCCAGCCCGCCATGGGAGCTATGCAGACGCACCACGGTACGCAGCACAAACGCTCCGTCTGCTGAGCTGACGCCGACAAACCGCCCAGAGTTCCTGTGGTACTCTCTGCCACACACTCTCTGCCTTCAATTTCTTTCTGTTTATCTCTCTTTTCCCTCTCTACTCTCTTTTCTACCCCCCTTTGGTATGAACACTTATCCTTTTCTATCAATAAACAGTTCTCGGCTATAATATTGCCGCGTTTGTGCTTTATTTCGTCCGAAAAACCTATCAAAAAGGATCCTCCCTGACTTCCTCTTTTATAGTGGAATGGGACATCCTCCCAGTAAAAAGCTTGTGAATCACAAAGCTGAAAGTTGTGCTGTGCCATTGCAAAGATGGCAGTTGTTAGCACCAGTAACTGTAGCAGCAATAAACCAGCTTTATTGAGGTATTTCAGCCCTACTGTTTGGAGTGATTTGCTCTCTGCTCCTTCCTTCATACTTAGGTCTGCTGCGCAGGTTGAGGAAACCCCATTCTTGGAGCTTTTCAAGAGTTTTCAAGCCACTCACTGTGTCTACGCAATCACAGCTGACCTGAGCTAGTGCTGGAAATATTCACACATTCATTTGTCAAATCACACTGAAAAAACAGTGTCATTACCCTAATCAGTTCTGGGCTAGCAACAACAAGAAGAAAAACCAAAACCAACCGAAACAAAACAGAAAAGACCATTTTTGACAGTTCATTCAACCAGCACTTGTTCCTCTTTAAACAAGTTTTTCAAGACCGTCATCTACAAGTCTGACACATTTCACTTGTAGAAGGCTTGAAGTCTCTTCATCCTTGCACTTTCTACAAAATGTAAAATTTATCTCACCGCATAACTCACAAAAATGAATAATTGCATTTAATCAAGTGATAAAACACTGAACTGAGCAGAGAGCAAGGCAAGAGAGAGCCAAATGAAGGAAAACTTACTGCTAGTACTCTGGGACAGGGGCAGCTGGTCCAACATGTTGGCAGGAAAGGGTTCTCATGAGGCAGAGAACAGAATGACACTCTGGATGTCAAAGTGCCTTACTGCAGTTTTGAAGCTATAGCTGCAGAATCCAGTTGTGATAGGAAAATGCCTTTAAGAGGAATAAAAGCCTTTTGTGAAAGGAAGACAAGAATAAGCTGAAGGACAAAAGTCCCCTTCAACCAGTTACTGGGGCAAACTAAAAAGATCCTAATAAAACGAGAAAGTTCCTTTTTTAACCTTGAGTGCTACATTTTCATCAAGAGCATGAGAAATGCGAGAATAATCGCAGGGAGCCATGCAGTGGAAGAACAACAGAGGACAGGTCAGTAGTAGACAAACATTGAGAGTGAAATACAGACTAGAAATTCACAATGCAATGAAAATACATGTATTTCCAGGGCCAAATGAATTACTGTCAAACTCATGCGTGCATACAATGCACAGGCTCTGTCCTTTAATTTTTGTAATGTTAAGAATGCAGATGTTGATAAAGATACTGGTTGATACAGAACTGGCCCCAACACTGATCCCTAGGGAACATCACTTCTGACCAGCTGCCAGGTGGATGTAACTTGATTCACTCTCTGGACTCAGACATCCAGTCAGTGTTTTACCCAGAGTATAGTGCACCTGTCCATAGGGATCAAGAATCTAATTATAAATAAGCACTGCACAGAATAAACCATGTTTATTCAATTCACATCCTTAAAAAATAACTGAAGAAAAAAAAATTGCCAAAATGCTGAAGGAATGAGTGTCTTTAATACTTTCTACTTGTTGAAACCATCTGTTTAATACAAGGGTTTAATTTATTCCAAATGTTAAGAATACAGAGAAGCTTTAGGGAAAATGCCAAGCCAGATACAGCAAGATAAGCACAGCACTAAATAACATAGACTATGTATTTCCACCCCTCAAATATGTCATGCTTGTTTGTGAGGAAAGGTAAACAGCATGGCAAACAGCAGGAAAGCAGCCCAGGCCTGGACCTTAGAACATTTGAGAATAGCTTCACCCTTGCAAAATGCCTCTGCCACACGTGGTTAGGGACACCAGGAGAGAAAGAAAATAGATAACAAAATCAGTCACCCAAAGCTCTTGAGATTTGGCCTTGTTTTAGCACAGAAGTGTGGTGCACACAGACTTTCTCTCGTACTTACCCCTTGTCCTTTCAAGCATGTCTCTGCAGCATTGGTTTCAGCATAATCAGTTTTGTGGATTTCCCTTCATCCCTTTCTCCATCTCTGCAGGGAACTATTTTGTGCATTCACAAAACACGGCAACAAAATATATCTGCCACTTCTTGAATATTTTACTGAATTCTGTCCCTTATTCTCTCCGCACACAACAGAACTTTTTCCAGTAGCCTACAGGTTTTTTCAGTTACAGATGTTGTCTGAGGCACTGCACTGTTCCACTACTAAAACAGAGTTACCCTACATAAAAAGCCTTTCAAACATCCAGTATAAAAGAGAAAGGTCTGTCACAGAAAATTCACTGATTATTGTCTTCCTTGTTTACTGACTTTTTCTGGTTCTCTATCTGTGAACATAAACACTGTCCAATAAAATATATAGCAGCTGTGTAAGGATAAAGGGACAGATCTTTTCTTCTTGTCTTCCTTAGTGAGAAATTATATTTTTTAGGTGCGTAAGTTTATCCTTTTATCACAAGGAACACAATGAAAAATTAAAGATATAACACTCTTCTGATGTACTGTTGATACCACTTCCCCATTCCTGATTATTTGCCCACAGCCAGCTCCTGTGCTTCTTCTATAATTAACAATAAGCAAAAAAAGTAAGTTCTACTACAGAAAAGACATGACCATTTCCTACACTCATGGTAAAAAGCTTGAAAACCATATTTGACTGGAAACTTCTGTGTTTCAGATACTCTGAAGCTAGATGAAAATGTCTATTTTTGTTTGAGTGTCTGCATTAAGAGTTCAGCAGGTTCTGGGCTCTCTCAAACTGAGAGTTCAGAAGATTTGAATACATCTGGGAAAACTTCTCCCTGTTCATGCCTCTTCTCCTGCAATAGAAATTGTCTCTCATGACTATTGTTCTGTCAGGATTATTGTCTAGAGGGGAAGAATGCCATTTGTATTAAAAAGTATGAAGCTTGCTCTCTAAACTGAGTGTCTGGCACATTCTTACCCAGTCCCACAGAGAAAGAGCCATGTGGGCTCAGCGAGATGGTGATAAGCAATCTCTTAGGCAGGAACGTGAGTGGTTCCCTTTCATTCCAACAGCTGGAACCTCAAAACATCCCCCAGGTAAGCTGGCAAAGCAGCACTTTGTAAGCTTTCCAAACTGAGACCTACCTGCCTTTTTCTTACATGGAGAAATAGGTAGGAAAAACACACAGCAAACAAAGCTCCATGCAGAACACTGATTATTTTCCATGCTCCCCCTCATTAAGTGGGTAAACAGGAAGATGGCTGACTCAGATACCTACTGCAAATACTTCCTGAGAAGGGATTCCCCTTGAAGATAAGATGGCAAACGCAAGCTAAAGCATGGTAACCAGCTTGAAAGCAACTTTTTACTGAAAAATTTTGTGCTTACATAGCTAAAAACAAAACCTGAAATGAGAAAATGAGCAACCCCCTTTTTTAAAATAATATGGCCAACTCCAGCTCCACTCCAAACTTCCACACCTACCACATTCACTTTCCTTTTTTTTCCTATCCTCTTCCAGTACTTGCAATAAAATCAAGCATTGCTCTTAAAGAATTCATCCTTGCCTGGCCATATTCTCAGGATTTACTTCTTATACAATTCAATCCATATTTATAGCTCTTTTCAGATCATCTGTTTATGTGCAAATACAAAACTTTGTAAGCAAGAATAAACAGGTAAAAATCTATGGGCGATACACTAGCATGTAGCATTACATCAGATGGAGTGAAGAACAAGTCAGTTGTACATTGCTTTTTTCTCAGGTTAGAATGCTGTCCAGATCTTATGCATTATCTTCAGCTAATGGGCTGCAGGTTAGCACAAGCCTTTGGAACCTCGTGCTGCCCTTCACAGAAACTGGCAAAATCACTTCACCATGAACAAGAATTCATTTGGAATTCTGCAGCATTTTTCCTCTGAGTTACTTCTTTTCTTCTTTGTGTTTCCCAGCTAGTCTTACTTTCACTTTATTTCCTAATCTACTTCCCATACCTATTGTATTCCACCCCTTCTGGCTGCCCTGCTTCCCCAGTGCCTTCTCTCCAGAGCTGCAGGTCCATACTCAATCAGCTATCCCGCCACCCTTCCACAAATACGTCTGCGTGGCTCATACAGCACATGTTCATGTACCCACAAACCTCCAGTTACCTGTGAACTGTGCTGCTGATGTCTTCTACACCCACACATTGACACCACCACCCCCCCCATTGCCCCATAGCAAGGCAAGAGTAAACATTACAAAAATCAGTCCCTTTCATGCCTGGTACCAGTTTGGGATTTAGGACCACAGTCCAGGATATTTGAATGGACAAATCTGCAGCAGTATAACTAAACAGAGCATTTAACTTCAACAAAAAAAAAATGGTTTTCCAAGGAATAATAGCAAACACAAGAGCCACC
The DNA here is from genome assembly GCA_013397815.1 of Aleadryas rufinucha. Classification (NCBI taxonomy): domain Eukaryota; kingdom Metazoa; phylum Chordata; class Aves; order Passeriformes; genus Aleadryas; species Aleadryas rufinucha. The sequence continues at coordinate 26,499 of VZTH01004437.1, forward strand.
AAGCAAAGCAGCAAGCTTGGAATCATAGAATGGTCTGGGTTAGAAGGGACCTTAAAGATAATCTAGTTCCAGCCCCTCTGCCTTGGGAAGGGATGCCACTCACTGGATCAGGTTTTCTCAGAGCCCTATCCAGCCTGACCTTGAACACTTCCAGGGATGGGACATCCACAACCTCTCTGGGCAACCATCCCAGCTTCCCAGCTGTTTCTCTCCTGTGCTCACAAACAACTCCCCACTCTCCACACAGCTTGACCTTCAAGACAGCCAGCTTTATTCACACTGCTAGACACAGCCCTAGAACTAAAGCTGCAGATTCACATAAACAGGCTTGCTCATTACTTGTCTTTAAGCATTTTTAACACCTTTTTTCACTGCAAAACATATCACAGAAAAATTTAGATGAAGCCCGTGTGCCTAAAAAATGTCTTTAATTAATCTTACCCATGTCTGGTTGAAAACAACAGCAAACACTCCATTCAGCAAAAGCCATGTGTTATCAGCAGCCTCCTCTTTGGAGAATGAGACCTTCTACCCTTCCTTAAAAATAGCAGCTGTTAGAAGACAAGACAAGCTTTGTCACACACATATGTTTTTCTTCCATTTACCATCATCTGCTTCCCACTCAAGTTAAGTGTTGAGAGCAAGCCTCCTGGCACAGAGTGTGTTGATTTTTCATGATACAAAAAAGGTTCAATAAAAGCAACAGGATAAGACTCTCAGCTTCCCATAACACAAATATAGAAATTGTATTTCCACAAAGTGTTTTGTCAAAACCAACAGTAAGGTTTTTTAAATATCTTTTTTAACTTATTGTTGCTTGGCTTGTTCAAATCATATTTTTAGAAGTGTCAAGGGCAGAGAGTATAGATCTTATACAAAAACAAACAAAGTGATCTGCAGCACTAAATTAATGTTGACATTGGTGAGAAAATTGACAATAAAACCTGTTTGCTCATCAGTATCTGAGGTATTTTAAAATAACCTGACTCAGATCTGATCCAGCTTCTGATTTAGACATGCCAGATGCATATATCAATAAATACAGCTGATAGTGCCTAATGGGGATTTCAGAGAAAAAACAGCTTCTAACCCAGACTTTTTATAACACCAGAATTTCCAGGAGGAAACTTCATTTTTATTTCCCCTTACACACAGCTATTTAAAGCACAGAATATATTAAAAAGCACACAGCATAAATAACTTCTTAAACAACTTCTTAAACAAAAACACACAAAAAAAGCCTTATCATGGAAATGTATATTTTCTGATGTACTTCTTGGGGTAATATACAGAAAATATAAATCCAGGACCAACTTCAGATAATGCAACCATTGCCAAAATAATAATGCACTTCTCCAGGTTATACTGTACAAATAAAAACACCAGCTTTTCTTCTTTTTCTACTGTGAATTATAAAATTTTCAGTACTCATCTAGGCCACTGTAAAATTACCCCTGGAAAAAACCAGACCATAGCTAGAGACTACTCTTCCCCAGTTCTATTGTTAGTTTGGTGGAAGAGCTGATTTGTATTGTTCAAGCTGTGTTTGGAGAAGATTTTCTTCACTGACAGCAAAGGGCCCAGACCTTGTGCCTGACACAGGAATCCACACTAGGAGTTCAGAATCAAGTACTGTGAGTATACTATGGTTATGCACAGAGCGAAAAACAAGGTCATTTCCATGAACCATGGCAAACACCCAGAGCAAGAACATTCACAGCCATGTCATCTACTGATGTTAGCAACATTATAATCATCCTGCCTACATAACACTAGTTCAGGAGCCAACGAGTTGTAGTGAAGGTACAAACCTTCCTCCCTTTCTTTCCACGCTGTAAATGTTTAGACAAATGACTTCTTCATCACTTCAAACCTTGTTCTCTTGTGCACAAGAAAGTTAGTGTAATTTATTCTTTTTTTTAGTTATTTTTTTAACATAGAACAAAGAATAAAATGATCCCACATCCCACAGAGACTGCCTCACTGACAAAGAAACAAAAGATAAGCATTAATTTCTTGTAAGAGCCTGACTTAACATACCCACAAGTAAAAATGGTTGAAAATTTTGCATTAAGTTGCTTAACAGACATTTTACAATAAATAGTATTTATACCACAAAAGCTGCCTCCATACTACTTTTCAAAGCAAACATGATTAAAGGAAGTATTCAAAAATACCCTGGTTGCATAATATTTTATTCATTTACTCATCCAGCATACAATTGCTCTGTGGGTGTTGCTTCCCATGCATCTTAGGTTCCTTTAACAAACACCATATGAAATACCAACCAATTATCTTCTCATCTGTCAGTAATGTTACAGCTGGCTTGAAGTTTGGAGGGGAAAGACAGTGTTATAAATAACTTTTAAACTTAACTTATAATTAACTTTTTAACTCTAATAAATAGCTTTTTGAATTATACCTTTCCTAAGTGTCTTTGTTGTCACTTTCTTAAGTGTCTCAAGTGTCTAGTCATAACAGAGCAGCACCTCCTGGTGCCAATCCCCAAACACTTCAAATGTCAAGTACAAGACAAACAGATCAAATATCAAGTACCAGAGGTGAAGGTGTCCCCATGGATCATCAAGGAAGTTGAGAAAAAAGTATGGACATCAAACAGTAAACAAAATTCAGTACAGTAAAGGACTGGAAACCAAATCAATTTGTACAAGTTATTGACTTGAAGGTTTACTCAGATTCCCCACCTTTAATTGTTGCCTTTCATCTTAAAGTACTCTTCTAGTAATTTTCTTGTCCCAGGCATGTTCCATCAGCTTTATGTTTCTCCAGTCCTGTGTCTCCTGAAACTTTAGTTCTATGTTTACAAAGTAAGGCAGTTGTTTAAGTAAACCCACAGTGTGTTTTACCATGACATCATTACACCACAATACCAATGACACCGATAAAAATCAGTGTGACCACTGCATATCCCTGAACATTTACAAGGGCATTCAACTTGCCTTGCCTGTAATGGTTTCCTGTGCTTCAAACCCACTGTCCTGAGACTTCCTATTCCTTCTTTCCCTGCTCAGTTGCCCTTGACCTAATTTTGAATTGCTTGAGAGATATGGAAACAGCAAAGAAACAATGGTTATTGAATCTGAACAACTCAATTTAACTTGCTGAAGCATCCTCAGTAAATGCTAACTATATTAATTATCCAGAACTGTTTTCAGTGCTGTACCAAGTGAGTTATCAGTACAGAAATATGGAGCTTAAGGCAAAGTGAAAGATGATTCTTTATTCCCAGCTTTCTTTTTTTTTTTAAATTTCACCAGTCACTAGATTTTCCAGCAATAAATCTTTGTAATAGTGAAGCAATGACACCTTGCTAAGAAAGTGACTTCAAATAAAAAATCACCTTTACCACTAAATAATCTTAAAATTTTCCTTCCTGAGTACCAGTTTTATGATTTGAAGAATACATTGCAATATGTTACCATCATGCACCTTTACACAAGCCTTCTGTTCCTGGTTGAAGGCTTGTTTTGCAAGTCTTTCTGGAAAGGCTTCTTTTGCAGATACCTGCGTGAGGGAAGAAAGATGAGTAAAACTCCTTTCATTGCAAAAAAAAACCCACAAACTTCAACAACAAATAAAACAACCTAACCAACAACAACCAAAATATCTTCATCATTGTCTCACGCATGAAACTTCTTTCAGATGTTCTCTTGGATAATTATCTCCAATAAAAGATCATTTCTAGTAAACCAAAGACACAATATAGAAACTATGAGAACAAAACCAATAAAGAGTACCAAAATAATCCAACTCAGTATTTTATTTTACTTTATTTTAATGGATAAATGTAGGAAAGTTTCCCTCTTTTTCCCAAATATATTTTCAACTTTCTGAAGAAATTTTGTGCTTGAAATCCAGCAAAGATTTTTTCACTTAAATATCCTCCCATGTGACTCAGAGATAGGGCAGCCAAAGCCTTTACTTGTTGTCATATTCTTAACTGGACTTTGTTTCCCAGCTCAAAGCTCAGGTGCTCAGGAATTTGTGACGGCGGTGCCAGGGAAGAGTAAGCTTCAGTGTAGCAAAGATCTGAGAACAAGAAAATAAAAAACAAAAGAGCTTAAAACTTTGATTTCCATTCATAACTCCAAGACATGACACATCAAGAGAGATATCTGTATTGTCTTCATATAATCCCATCTTTCCAATTTTTCCTGCTGTTTCTTTTTTCCAACTAACCAATTAGACTATTTTTAAACTTTATATTAGATGGTTTTCTTGCTTTTATATTGTCCGTGTTACCTGCAGTTTGAAGATGTGATAGAAATGACCTGTAAAGGTATACATCTCAAAAATAAAACCTGCACAGTGGGATTTCATGCATAAAGGCATTACCCAGCACTCAGAGTAAGGAAGCCACGTGCAAGGAATATGCCCTTGTGCCTAGACTGTGAGAGTCTTTAAAATGCATGGTCAGAAAATGGCTCCAAACTCTTTGGCATGATGTTAAAAAAAAAAAAAAAAAAAAAAAAAAAAAAAAAAAAAAAAAAAAAAAAAAAAAAAAAAAACTTAGAAACAAAAGTATTAAATAAAGCTGCAGAGGGAAAAAAATGTAGCATCATAACTGCCAGTCATCCATATAGACTCACCCATCACTGCAACAGCGCGCTAACTCTCTTTGCCATTGGGATGAAAGAACAGCATTAATCTGTCCAGCTTTTGAAGCTGCACTGATCAATTATGGTTTCCGACAAGCAAATCAAAAACTTACACTTAATTAGTAGTTTTCCAGTATAAGTGCTGGAAGCTTCAGAAAAACTTTGACAAAAATAGGTTTAAGTTACAGTAGGAGAGCTTTGCAAGCTCAAAGTACATGAGTGAAATATCTGTATGGAAAAGAAATGGTTCAGATTTCAGTATTTTGTATAATCTTATTACATAAAACTACACAGAATTTGGGGTTTTTTCCATTGCTGACTTGAAAAGTTTCAAAATCTTCAAATATGTCACAGCAGTGCCATTTTTCCAGCCAGCTCTGATGTCAGTCTTCACCAAGCTATAAAGCACCGACATCCAGCTGACAGTGACATTCCTGTTATTTTGCTGATATCTATGCAACACAGTATCTCTGCAAACATGGAAATAAATTTCCTGTGTTAATGAGAGGATTCAACTTGGCATAACCAACCAGAATCAGTGGGATTATGCTGACATTTGTTATACATACATGTCCATAGACACTGAAATTTCCCAATATATTTTATTACCGAAACCTTTCAAATCACTAATAATAAAATGTTTATATTAACTCAACATGATGGAAAACAGGCCTGCACTGAATTTCCTAGGTGCCAAATTTTCATGACATTTAATATTGCAGATGCATAAAAACAAGTGTAATCAGGTATATTCAGCCTCAACTGTCATGCAATATTTAGAAGTCAGACTTTTGTACAGTTTGGAAAACAAGTACCCAAATGAACAAACAGAGAAGAAATCTCTTCAATTTTGACTTTAAATGTAATTTAGTTAAAAGAAAATAAATCCAGCAAAATATTTTTCCTCACATATTTTTTTAGGAGAAATCAGAAAAATTCAGAGGGTGTGTTCAATTATTCATGATCATTAAAAAGAGAATGAACAAGAAGTCTCGCTACATGAATACAGATGTCATAGCGAAAAGGGGAATAAAGCACAAATTGACAAAGTGCAAGTGAGGTACACATACTTGCCTGAAAAGAACAGAATTCTAAACAGAAGGCAGAAAGACCAAGCCAAATGCAGAATGAACTAAGTCAGTCAGATCCTGTGGGTTTAATACCCTTAAAGAAGTAAAAGTCAGCAGAAATATCCCTGAAATAATAGCAACCAGGATTTCTTTAAAACAAGAGAAAGGGAGGGAAAGCAATAAATTGTAGGAAGATGCTTCCTAAACAAGATTCATATCTAACAGTACGTTCTTATCTGAAGTATACTTCTATTTCAAACATACATGTGTGACATCCTAACAGCACCTCATCGGGAGCATTCTGAAGGTCAGGAGTACACATACAACCAACATGCCATGTATGTAAACACTAAATTGCCCTTTCTGATGGCTACAGAGATACTAAGAACTGACAGAAGCACTTTGAATAGTGAAAATATACATGCTTCCTTCATGAGATGTTTTTCAACCTACTGACCCTTGTCTCAAAACCCCATAAATACTTAACTGTATTAAGATTTTAGAAGGGCTTTAACTGTTGTTTTTATAAATTTGTCAGCCAAATATCCTTCACCAAATCCTTCATGGAATCCCATAATACAAAAAACCACACTGATTTTGTAATATTTGTGCATTCCGTAAAACAGGAAATATCTATTAATGCTTTTCTGTGACATCACCACCAGAAAAACTGTCCCAATGCACAGGAAAAAAAAAAAAAAAAGGGTGAATTCAACACAATATTCCGTATATCATGTTGCTATTGGGTACAGCTGTAGTAAAACTGATCCAATTTAAGGTTACATGACAAGGCTAAGAAAATGAAAGCAGTCATGAAGTAGGAAAGACAATGAGTACTAAAAATAAATAGGGATTAATATGCAAAATCTCAGTTTTGGGAGAAATTTGTTCCATCAAAGATTCTACAAAAATACATAGAAAAGTCATGAAAATCAAATCAGGAAAGTGTTTGTTACAATAGCATATCACAGAACTGTACAGACGTACCACACTTGGAACAATTATACAGTTATGTACATAATTTATGTGCATAAATATCCCAATGTACCCTGATAGAACACAGACAGAAGTTTTTAAAGCACAATGTCAACTAATGTTTACATGGAAGAGGGGTTAACAGGATGGTTAACAGTGAGGGAATGTAACACCACTGCTGAAAGTGAGTACATAAATTTCAGATGCCTGGTGCTGTCACAGACTTTGAAATTGGCTTGGAAAAAATCCTAGTTCAGCTGAAGTCCACAGATTTGCACAGACTTGGACTGCCAAAGGGAAACACAAGAGGTCAAGAAACAGCTTGTGTACTAGAAGCAGCTCCTCAAACATCCCCACTGAACCACAGGAAGAAAGACAGGACTTTTATGCCTTCCTGTAATAGCTGCAGACATATATAATGGCTTATGGTGCTCTTAAATATTAAGTAACAAAAATGAAGAAAAATTAAGTTTTCTTTACCAATGCAAGCACCACACATAATCAACTGTAAGCAATCTCTTTATGGAGAGCAATTTATATTAACAAGGAAAACCCAAGATCACACTGTCTTGGAGTGAGGATAATATGTTGCTGAAACCATTTTACATACGGAACACATCAAATGACAAGAATGCAGGGAAATTGTGATTTCAGACAGTAATTTTTCCTCTCACAGAAGATGTATATGGGATTGCTAATGGAAATAAGGAAGTTAATAGCAGACCCTAGTCTGACGGATGTACTTAAGTCAAGCTCCTGGGTTCAAAACTGAGATAACTAAAGTTTAACAACTAGTCATCTACAGGACATTACACCAATTATCCTTTTGGCCCAAAATATGTTGGACTCTTACACAGTCGATGTTGCACATACACCTTATTAAATTTCCCCTCTGTACGTGTGCAAAATTTGATTTGGTTTGCATTACAGATTGCAATATCTTCCTAAAAGGACAGAAGCTTATTTTAAAAGTTTGTAGGAACACTTAAATATTGATGGCATCAGCAAGAGTCATTCAGTAAATTATTTTCCTGTTTCAGAATCAGCATGAGTAAATGCAATTGATTCTATCATCACAGAAAACAAATTTGGGAGTAGAGAAATACATCTCTGACTCACTGTTTGTGGTTATCTGATCAAAGATAAATCCCTGAGCTGTTTCCATCAGAGATTGCTTTGCAGTCATCAAGAGTTACTACAGTACACAAATTACATAACTATATGGCAAAACACATAAATATAGCTTTTTATGAGTGACCACTCATGAAGAATCCAGGACAAATGTCATTTTCTTCTTTTCTCTAGGGTTCCAGCCTCTCCTCCCCATGCATGTTCAACCTGGCCCTAGTTAAAAACACTGTTTTGAAAACCAGGAGCTAACGTCCACTAGAGAATTGTACTAAGAACTCTGCAGAAGACTTCAAGGTCTTGACTAGGCAATGCCTGCTCTACCTGTTCTTATGTCTTGGAGAAATCTGTATGTTGGCATGTGTAGCTGCTGTAAGGTAATCTGTCAGGGTGGCCTGTGCCAGCTCATGTGGCAGACTACTGGATATTATTAAAAGATAACATTCAATTCTCTGAAGAAGGTTCATGAAGAATGCACAAGGGTATTTGAGAGAGGAAGAAGCTCCCCATGAACACATTCTCTGCTGCACGCTATGGGGAAGTCCATCCAGGATCCATCTGATGCTGCATGAAAATGCAGTTCCCAGCACCTGAATGGATGTAAGATTTACTTGCTATTTGTGTCCCTCTTCTTATTCTATCTTATTAAACCAGCTACTTTATTGCCCCATTTGTTGTCGGGCCTTTCTCACTGAGTTCCAAAAGAGCCCCGCAGCACTTCTCTCTCACTCTCATCCCCCACCTCGTCACAGTGCAGAATAAGGATACAGACATTATTCACATACAGAAGTTCTACAAAAACAAACATCTTACAACTATTCATCCTCTCAAGCTTCAGTAAAGCAACAGAGTACAACTTTTGCTTGCCCATACAAATAAACAGAACTCTGCACAGCCACTATGACATATGTGTGTGTGTATATATATATATAAAAATCTCTACATCTTCAAGAGTTTAAGAGATGCCTTCTGGCTTACCACAGATGACCCCTCTGCAAGAGATGATTGCTTTACAATAGGAGAGATGGAAGCACTGGCTAACCTGGGGATTATAACTTCTAAGACTAGGGTAGCAATCACTGTTGCCGTAGCACCCCAAACTACTGTAATATTTTTATTTTAGGGAATGTAAATCACAGCCCTGAGAGATGAAGCTCCTATAATATCTTTCATTTATGTTAAACAGTAATGGAAAACAAGGGGGAATATGCCACCCACAGACAAGTTTTTCAATTTGTTCATAAAGCCCCCTAAGCAATGCTACTTCTTTAGCTGTCCAGGAACATGGAAAACAGAAACTGTTAGAAGTAATTGTAGCAGAGAAACATGATCTTATTTTTTAAACAGCCTGAGGGCTTTATCAATCACTCAACTGCCTTTAAATTTTAAAATTACAAGAAACCGATGACAGCAACAGCATATCACTGGTTCTAGGTTTTACGTTTGTACATAATAACATAATTTTAGCACCAACTGTACTGAATTTGTTTGTTTCCTATGTTTGGAAAGAACCACTGCAAATTTTAAAAAGAGCCCATTACATATGTAAATACCCACCAATTCCAGTTACCCATAAGGTCTTCTTTATATTTCAGGACAAAGGTTCCCCCAAAACTTCTAAATTTGTGGCTGCCCATGTAATCTGGGTGAGAACGCTGTCGCTAGATTTGCACAGACTGAGCAGAGATATGTGTTCCTTTGGTTCGTTTGTAAGTGTACACCACACACAGAAAACAAACAAAAAAAGAAGACAAAAGAGAAACCAGGTACAATATACAGCAAAGGTTTTTCAAAATGTGAAAGTTCACCTCTAATACCTTTCTCTTTTTATAATGGCTGCAGGGTTGTGCTACCCAAGAACCAAAGACATTTTGTCAAAACCACTTTTTCTCCCTGTTATAGAGACACTTTCTAAATAAAAAACTTAGGAGGCAAAAGGTGAGTCTTTGAAATAGAAACTGCAAACCATGAATGAATACAAATAATGAGTACAAATACACAAACAACACCAGCATTTTACCAGGAGAGAAAGCCTAAACATTTCATTACTATTTAGCGTGAGGACAGAAAGAGAAGTAGCAGTGAGAGAGGGGATTTGCTGATTCAGTCTGCCTCTGTTTCAGGGCAAGTATCAGATATTTATTTTAGTATAGCTGGCAAAATGCTCCCTGGCTCTCCTCATACAGAAGCTGCTCCTGAGCTACCCAGGAGTCAGGGTAATTTCCAGTGGGAGTCTTTAAGACTGTAAAACTGCAGGGCAGGAGCAAGGAATGAAAAGCTCAGACAACTGTGCTGTGGGGGCAGAAGGGAAAACTGGGGTTGGATCCCCTTTTCCCCATTCCAGTCTAGGCTTTTCCATGCATCATGTAGAGCCCCTCCCACATCAGTCTTTTTCATCTATTTTCTTAATGGTTTTTAATTAATTAACTCATTAGTCTGTTTGAAGAAAAGCCTTCCAGCAAGAGAATTTCTAAATTCTAAATTTCTAAAAAGCTGCTTTTTACGTAAATCTATTGAGTGGTTTTATGGGGCTGTTCAGAAAACTGTCAGTTTCCTATTTCCCTGCTGACATACTGGCTTCTGTGATTTGTCACAAAGATTATCTCTGTCACGTTGTGTGACATAATACAAAGAAGCTCAGAAAATGTGGTGTGACAGGCCAACTAATGCACTGAGCCAGTAGGGAAATTTAAAAGCAGTACATGTTTAAAAACTCAGTTGACTTCTTTCTGCCCTACTCCAACCCTCCTCTCCCCCAAGCCCAAATGGTGTCCCTGAAAATTTGTGAGAGTCATCTCTTCAACACCTGTATTTAAGCAGAAAATTCTTCTTGGAACAAACAAGTGTTTTCTCATAAACCAAAGTGCAGACAAGTGATTTGTATTTAGTGCAGTCCAGAGTCTGAAATCACATGTACAAAGACTCTTCCAGAAGTGGGTAAAGAAATAAGCTACCAAGAACAAAGCAGTATTTGGAGAAGATCAATGAATAAAATTGCAGGGTGTAACCAGTCATCAAACAAGGAGAGACAGGGAAACCTGCAGCATCTGTGGACAACATAGTGACATGAAATTGAAGATGCATCATCCTAAGGAACAGTTATTTCTTCTTGAAATAACCTTTCCTTTCTGTTTCATGAACAGTTGCATAACACAGAGGCATGCATGGTTACACATGCCCACAGAGCCAGCTGAAAAGGGGCTAGTCACCAGAAATTTAAGAGCACACTTGAAAGGGTGAATGCCACTTTAAGACTTAGAACTAAAGAATATCTAGAATCATAGAATATGAATGTCTTCCAAAATTGTACATAAGAAAAGGTATCTATGATGTCATGTGGTAGGGTCTCTCAACAGCAGAAACTAATTTTATTATCAGGTTTATTTTGAATTGCAGTACTACAGTGGTATCTTTGTGTCCCTCCTTTATCAGCCTATTCCTGTTGGCTCTGTCATGCTAAGAGAAAAAAAAAACAAAACCACAATATATTTCCCATCCTTGACTGTGAATATCCCTGGAGTTAGAGAAACCTATTCTCTCAAAAACTGATTTCAGAGGTTAATTTGTTGTAACAGTGTGATCAGAGTGTGTCTTTCTTTTTCATATAACCTCTTTTACAATGTCATGACACTGGATAATAAGAATAATTCTAGGATAGATACTCCATTATTCTTCTACAGTAAAAATATTCTTAAGAATAACTTCAACTAAATTTGAGGATTATGTTTAAATGTTGAAAAATCCTGAATTTGACACAAGAATTTAGTCAAGCTTCACAAAGAAATTCTCAAAGTATTTGGGTGGTCCACTGCAAAATTTAGTTATTGTACCTCAAGAATCACAACCTGGGTAATATCCTATTCATAATAGAAATCCTAAAAATACTTAGAATACAGGAATCAGTGTGCTCTCTGACCTAAATTCCATTTGCTGAGTATCATTTTTATTAAATGAGTTATATAGAGGTTATATATAGGCTCTCTCATAATAATATCATCACTTTCCTATTTTAACAAGTGGTAAAAACTCTGTGTACTTGGGGGACATATGCAGAACATAACATTTTAATCACTTTTTCTCTGCAGATTTTAAGAGTATAATCAAAAAATCATGGTTAAAAAAACCCTCAAATCCCAAAGCATCCCAAGCAATGTCTTGATTGAAGCAATTTTAACCTATAATGTAATAAAATCAGATTTAATAGTTTATATAAAAAGAATGAGTCAGTGCAAAATATCATTTCATGTACAGTATATTTTAGGAGTTTCTACTTAGAAACATACTGTGTTTCTTTTTCTTTCTTACTGCAACCCTCGTTAAAAGTAGAGCTCATTAATATGTATATAAACATTTCACATTTTCATATGAAAACTTCCAGAAAGGTGTAAAATAACATTATTTGTTTCACTAATCTAAGAGGTGCCAGACTTTCGTAGCACCACAGAAATCATCTTGAAAACTCAGTACCAGCAGTCCTGTACCCCCAAGGGTGTCCAACACCATAGGGTTGGACTCCTCCTACACACATTGAGTTCAAAAACAGAGCACAGGTAGCCACTCTGGCTGCACACCCAGAGCTCAGGGACTGAAAGAAAAAAAGAAAACACCTGAGACCCCCAATTTTGGACAGAAGCAGCATGAGGGAAGGTAGGACTGCAGTTTATAAAGTCACAAAAGCAAAAAATAAACTGCAATTCAGCAAATCCTGCAGCACAAGAATGAGGCGGCTACTTGATAAAAGCAGTGGGAGAGAGATAGCCCAAAGCAGAAAAAAGTGTTTCTTTGGACAGAAAACAGAGATTTTGCTTCCACAGGAGGCTGTGAGAGCAGACAGTAGAAGGCTTAATGACAGATTAGCCAAATTCAAGAATTCTGCATGGCAGGTACTAAAAGGACTGGACAAGGATGCATCCTCTCACATGTCTGATAAAGCTGTAGATCCCAGAAAGGTGCAAGGACAAAGGACCAGCGAATATGTACAGGCGCACAAAGCCTTCCCTAGTCCACATCTCCCAGTGTCACCATTGGAGATAGAGTATGGGGACTGACAGACCTCCACTCTGAGCTAAGAGGGTACTTCTTACACTTTCCTGTCATCAGCTGGGACCTCTGTCAATAGGAACTAATTCTTCTTTTCAATAGCCTGCCTCTCTGACCAGTGTAACACTTGATATAAAATGTCCTTGAAGATATAGAATGTCCTTGACCTTCTTTTTACAAGGAAGAAAAAAATCAGCAGTATCCATGATTATTTCATATAAAAGCCTCGATGTTTACAAGATGTCTGCTTCCTTGCTTACCTTACCCTAGAGCTTTTTTTTAACTGGAAAAGATATTTCTGTGAGCAGAGAGGTTTGAGGTTAGAAATAAGCAGTGATACCCACTGGAAAAATGGAGGAAAAAAAATGTAAAATTATCCTGTAAGATAAACAAATCTTTTCTCAAGGGAAATATGGCCTGCATGATGATGATGATCCCTTGATCTTGCAGCAATTAATTTTGCACTGACCACTGCAGAACTGTACAAGTAACATGAAAACATCTCACTTTAGACCCTTTGTCAAGTTGGTGCTCTGAAGACCCAATTGAAGGTTACTGAAATCCAAATCTCTTCCAAGGGATTTGCATTAGGTAGATAATTCTGCAGTCAGTTGTACCATGCAATCTTGTTAAACTGCACTGAGAGTGTAACTGAGGTTACATTCTGCCCAAGGAGAAACCACAAAAAATTATACTTAAAAGACACGTGGAATCCATATTTGCAAGTGAAATTACTTTTGTCGTACCACAATAAGGATCTTTCTTTCAAGCTAATCAATGAAAGATGCATGTCACATCAAATTCCCTTCATTTTTATGCCCCTATTTCCTTTAAAGGCAGATGAAAGGACAAGCATGACTTCACTAATTACGATTAAAAAATTGACTAGTGACTGCTTTATGTTTACACCATAAATAAAGTATAAATATAGGAGATCTGAGTCAAACTCAACAAATGCTTAGAATCTATGGCATTTACAAGTAAGATTAAAGTGTGAAATTTTTGTTTCAAGTAAAATACATAGAGCATGAATTCTAGTACAACATTAATTGCAGTAAAAACTGCAAATTATATATGCAATATAATATTTGGACACAAATTTTCCCATTCTGGTTCTGACCACCTGTCTTATGTATTGCCATGTATAGTATGTTAAAAAGGCTGAACAACTTAATTTAGAAGTATTTTTCTACAATGTTTCATACTCGTACAATTAAAGCACAATACTAAATGGCAAATCTTACTTCTAAACTAGGATGTACTGAAGAGCAAACTTCACAATTAAATTACCAATTTGAAGTCAATAAAAAGGAAAGACAACCAAAATTTCTCATGCTTTTCAAATAATATATTAATATTTACGATCACTTCATTATTTCCTGTTTTAAAAGAAAAAAACTTTCAAAGTTATGTTTTTTCTCAGCATATCTAATCATGTATATAGCTTACTAAGAAGCTATAGTCAAACATTTTTTTGAAAGTACTCAGATTCTATAGAAATTTGTAAAATTTGACAAAATGAACTGATTCTGCTGTACAATACAGCTCAACAGAGAATAGCATCATGAATGACCTGTTCATCTCTCTCCTTTTCTACAGGTGGAGTATTCAGTAGAGAGTATTCATATGTTAGGAGAAAAAGAATTCTTTGATAACGATGAAGCAGTTCGCAAGGAGACAGATGTATCTCTAACACTGATTTCTAATATGTACCACATCAGGCCTCAGTGGTGGCTTCATATGAAACTTGAAGATCACCAAAGCCAAGTGCAAGGTCCTGAACCTGGGTTGGGGCAGTCCAAAGTACAAATACAGGCTGGGCAAAGAATGGATTCAGAATAGCCCTGAGGAGAAGGACTTGGGAGTGTAGGTGGATAAGAAGCTTAATCTGGCCCAGCAATGTGCACTGGCAGCCCAGAAAGCCAAATATGTCCTGGACCCCATCCAAAGCAGTGTGGGCAGCAGGGTGAGGCAGGGGTTCTGCCACTCTACTCCACTCCCCTGAGATCCCACCTGGAGTGCTGCACCTGGCTCTGGGGACAAAAGGAAAGGCATTGACCTGTTGGAGCAAGTCCAGAGGCCTAGGACACCAAGTTGGTGAGAGGGAGGGAACATATCTCCTATGAGGACTGGCTGAGAGAGCTGTGGTAGAATTACCACTGCTATACTTGATGCAATATCCTGAAGAAATTTCTATTGTTCCTTCTTCATTTAACATTTGACATCTTTCTGTGAAGACACTGAGGGAGTCTACCTGAATAAGTGTTATATAAGTATCATACCTTCTTTGATCCGAGAGATATATTTTCTAGTAGAAAATTTTCCCTCTTTCCTTTGTTTCATTGGTCTTTAGAGGCCACCCCTGTTCTTCCTGTAATAAAAACAGAACAGGTATTATCATATTCACCATATGTTGCTCTATTTTACAGATTTAATTTTTCATGTTAAAAGGGAAGCTACAGATAGACTATAACACAATATAGGTATAGCAAGTTGGTTTTGTTTTTCTTTGCTTTGTTTTCAAGAAGAAAAAACATATTAAGTTTAATTACTTTGAGGGAAACATTTTAACATGTAAATGATCAGTTCAAAGCAGTTCAAAATAGCAGACTACCTCCATATATTATAGATGCATAAATGCAGGCTACAATTGCCAGTAGTCCTCAATTGAGAAAAGAAGGGAGACTAAATTAAATTATACATGTCATATAATAAAAAAAACTAGAAAAACATAACAAACTTTTTCTTTAGAGCTCAATGAACACATCAGAGAATAGAAAATTAATCAGATTCCCTGTTTCAGAGAAAAACTAATCACATATGCAAGTCAAATTGGGCAAAGTAGCTTAGCCTTAATGAAAGAGGGAATTTGATATCATTGGCACATTTTATAGCAACGTTTTCAAAATAGACCATTTCAATCTGAAAAGTCAAAATGCTTCATTTTTGACATTTTCTAGATAAAATATTTCAACTTTTCCAAGGATGTGTCAGCAGGCTAAATACTTCCCACAATCTTTTCAGAAGTCAGAGTCATACAAGAAGGAAAAAAAACCTTTACCCAATCACTCATCCTATATTTAACTCAAACCAAATGAACACTTACAGTGTGAGCATGAGGACAATATAACCCTCAGGACACAGTTCTTACATTTTCACCAAAAGTATCAATTCAGAGTGCTGTGGCCTTTTACAGAAGTCAATTCCCACTTTACAGTGTACCTCCTACTAAAGCTATCACTTTTGTGATGAAAATCTTCTGGTGTTAGTAAAGAAACATATAAATCTCAAATTATAGGTTGGAAAAAGGAAAGGAAGAAAGCAAGCATATTTTTCTTACTATTTTGGAAACATATATGACTAAGAGCAAAAAAGTAAATTTGCATTTTGGTTTACCTCTGAACCAAAATATAGATCTTGACAATTGTTTCCCTTTGTT
The DNA here is from genome assembly GCA_013397815.1 of Aleadryas rufinucha. Classification (NCBI taxonomy): domain Eukaryota; kingdom Metazoa; phylum Chordata; class Aves; order Passeriformes; genus Aleadryas; species Aleadryas rufinucha. The sequence goes on from VZTH01004437.1 coordinate 42,770, forward strand.
TCTCAACTTTGCATCCATTTTGATTCAGAAAAAACCAAGCCCAAAACACACTACATTTGGGGAAGCAAAAAAAACCAGTGCATTGTAACAAAGCTGAAAACTTTCATTCTCAGGAATTTGTAGGAGAAGTCAATGGAAACCAGAGTTTGGATTAACAAAACTGCCAGAAGCAGCAACAGCAGTGTTAATAGCTTTATTCTTACCCTGCAAACCCTGCTGTTTCACTCTGCATGGACAAGCTAAATACCATCAACAGTAAAATACTGCCTACAGATATTGAGAGCAACACATCCTACCACACCTGTGTTGATCATACCCAAAAAACCACACATAATATCTACCACATGCTTAAAATTACACAGTATCACTCTGAAGGCATAGAACATCTGCTTGAAATTAAGCTTTATGGAGGAAAGGAAATATAGGACGAAACTACCCATGCATCAGATTCCTTACCAACAGGAATGTAATAATTTTCAGCCACCAACACTCCCCTAGTGAAAAAATATACAACAAAATACAAGTTACTGCTAATTGCCTGCTAAGCTGATGCTATAATTTTTTTGTGAGAAAGTGAATGAGAATGTGTTTGCAACTCTCATGGAAAACACAGCTAAAAATATTTTCTTCAAATAAGTTCTGTTTGGAACCAGACCATGTTATTAAAGTCTCACTAAAGAGAAATCACTTTTTATTTAAGTGGCAGGATGTAATCTGATGGAAATGAGTCACAGGAGATCTCACGCTGAAGCAAAGCATTCTTCAGGGAGAATAAAATAAACAGGAAAGAGGTCATGTTTAGGATTATCCACTGACATCACAACACAATGAGGGGCAAAGTGTAAAAAATGCAGTGTGAGTGGATGAAATGTTCCAGTACATGGCCTATTAAATAGTCCTATATCTTCAGAAAAGCAGAGCAATTCCAACAAGAGAGAGACATGTTAGTGGTTTTATACCTTCCAGTTAAATACTGACTTCTGTAATTTACAAACAGATATGGAGGTAGAACACAGATGTCACAGTTAGGATTTAGAAAGCCTTTATGAATTTTCTCCTTAAAAACACAGAGCTCCTATTATCTTTATGTTGTCAAAAACAAGAAGTCAAAGCCTCCTCGACTTAAGAGATTTCCATTACTTGGGTGGCATGCTGTAACTGGCACACTTCACTTTGCATGTTCACACGTAGAAAATTTGAACTCACAAAATTAAAAAAACAAAGACCCAAACCTTCCAGCAATCAGATGGAAAGACGGCATGGATAAGGAGGCTGCTCCTGTTGATAAGCCTCAGTTGCAAAAATTAAGGCATAGCCTTGAAAAATACCAAAGAAATGAAACTCTGAAGTTGAATGAAACCATATGTTCTGGCATTGCTGGAACAGTGAAACAGGTGGCAGTAATACAGGTGTTTCAGTGTACAGCCTTAAGGGGTTTCTTTGGCAGTTTCAATCAAAGAAACGACCAGTTGTTTAGCCTTTTTGATGCCAAAATAAAAAACAAACCCAAGAGCAGAGATACATGACTAGCAAAGAAAGGAAAAAGTCTCCACAACTTAATAAACAGTTCTGACAGACAGCAATGCTGCACACTGATTTTGCATTGCCATCTTTATTAGGAACACCGAAGATTACATTACTGCCAGGCAACAACAAGCACGGAAAATAACATGAGCTTATCAATCCAAGTAAACTGAATATTGCAGCCCTTCCTCAAAAAAAAAAAAAAA
>VZTH01004439.1:0-70392 GCA_013397815.1 Aleadryas rufinucha
TATTTATGTTTATGTTTATATGTGTATATCTGTGTGCCTTATTTCAGTCACTCACTAAAGCAGTTTCCACAAGCCAAGCCAAGGAATCACCCTGAAGAGGGGAGAGAAAATGAAAGCGTTTCTCTCAGTCACAGTGGCCTTGATGGTTTCCTACAAGCAAGAGTATTTCAGAGTAAATCATGGAGAGATTTCTGAGTTTAGGCCACCAGGCAGATCTTCTTCACTTTAAGAAGTTTCCTGGTGGTCTCGTGCCTCTGTCACTGTCCCCCCACACCGGGGCAAGCGTGGGGTGCAATGTCTGAGCCCAGCATGGACCAGTTTGGGCCAGTTCCCCCAGCTGAAGCTCAGCTCTCTGCTGCAGCCTGGCCACATGAAGGGCTCTGCTGTACTTGTGGTTGTGCTTCTGTTTCTCTGAACGTACACAGAGCCTGAGCTAAACTGGAAAATTCTGAGCTGCTTGTTTCCATTCTTAATGCTTTGGAGAGAACTCTGGGAATGGGAGCCGTGCCCACAGGGAAGCCTGCCAAAACACTCTTCCAAAGCTCTGGATGTGACATGAAAAAACAAGTTCAGATTCAGTATCTTTTGACTCCAAACCAGCTGGGAAAATGTGGATATTCTATTGATTGACTGGGACTAATTAGTGGAAACAGAAAAAGGAAACATCAGATTTATTTAATGTCTTCATTAATTCTCATAAATGACAAGAGCTGAGGGGAGAGTGAAGGTTATGGCAAATCTCCTTTAACCCTTTCAGAAGCTGCTCATTTTGCTAATAACAAGTAAAAAAGAAAAGATGTTCAGAAGATGTTTTCCACATGACAGAAGCAGAAAGGGACTGACTGTGCACTAACTTGCACCTCTCTTCCACTGAGACCATCATTCCCTTTGCAGAATGACTAATAGCATCAGGCTCAGCTTTCCAATAGCATTTTTCAGCGTGATTCATAATCCTGAGCAATTTCCACACCACCACTGACATGTCTATTTGTACCTGCATTTTATGGGCAACACACCCAGGGCAACACACAAGTTCCAAGTGTTACCTGAGGTTTCACAAGAGGAAAACGAAATTCTCTTTGTAGGTGTTGTAAAGAAAAAAACAAAGCCCTCACCTAAACACTGCTACAAGAAGAAGGGAAACCCCTGAGTGTTCACAATCCAAGATTTAAGGAGGATTTCATGCTTTTAAGGAGGACTCTCAAGGAGAAAGGAAAATAAATTTTAAGCATAGGAGGAGCCTGAATGAAAAAGTAAAGCTGGAAGTGGGGAAAGCAGGTAGAAAGAGTAACAGGTCTGTTCTGAGCAGGGGGAACAGGTAAGTGTTTAAATTCCTGAATAAAAAGAGCCCTCTTGTGAGGCCAAACCTCTTGCAGCTGTGCCAGTGGTGGGACTCCAAAAGCCCCAAATCCCAGACATGTTCCCAGCAGCGTCCTTGGAACCCGGCCAAGGAAACAAAACTTGTAGCTCCACGTCCAACATCTGAATCACAAACTGGGTGTTGAAACCCCAAAGCCAGGGAAGGAGGCCCACAGGGAATGCTCCCATCTGGCCAGGGTCAGAACAATGGAAGCCTGCAAGAACCCAAAACACAGCCTGGCTCTGGAGGGCAGCAGTCTGGAATTGTGGTGAGCATCCACAAGCAAAGCCTGGGTTTCCCTGGGGCAGGATACGGGCTGGAAGGAAACCCAGCATTTCCTAAATCTGGTCCTCTAAAGTCACATCTAGCAGTTTTTCCTTATCATGAATATCTTGTTTCCAAGCCCAGGGACTCCCCTGGGAAGTGTTTCCTGAGCTGGGATTAATCCCAGTTCAGAGCTGGGCACGGGGATGGGCAGGATCAGCAGGGACATGGGACAGGGGATACACAGCAGCTCATGTAGGTGTAGATACATCCCCCAATTTCTGCTATAAATCCATGGAATCTTGCTAAAATACATCACAGATTAATCTGATCCCTCGTGGTTCCATAGGAAGGTTTTGATCCTACCTTGTTTTTGAGATTCCTGACCAAACCAGAAGCTTAGAAAAAAGCCACCCTTTAATATTACACAGATTGGTGACTCCAAGCTTTTGGAATTACACTGCTGCTGGAAATGAATGCCCATTTCTACCTCCCTGTCAGAGCCTGGGGATGAATATTCTCTAGGACCTTACAGCAGAAGGTTTTAATGGAAAATGTGATGATTTAGGCAGTGAAAGTGACATTTTTATGGCATATTGCTTTTTATAAATAATGAAGGAAACCTGGCTAATCAGACCCTGGCAGGGACAGACAGCTCAGCCATGCAGCAAAGGAATGACTTCAGTCACAGCTGCCATTTAGGCCCAATCTGTCACCAACACCTCAGTTTATGTCTATATATTGCAAATCACCTTTCAGCAGGTACAAACTGGCACGGTGCGACGTGAATCTCCTCGAGTGGGGATGTGTGAGGTGTTCCTGGCACATTTCCTCTTTGGGAAGCAATTTTCCCGTTGGATTTTTGTGCTGCAATTGAAGAAATCCTGTCTGTGCAGCTCTGGACATCAAGTGCAGCTCCTCCAAATCAATTGCAAGGACAGTGATTTGTTCTAGCTGAGGATGGGCTCCTCGTGGTACAAACTGCAGGGAACACGGAACAGAGCATGGAAAGAATGTGCTGTGGAGGCTCCTCTTGTAAAGCCAAATTAGACAATTCAGGTCCATGTCAGGGCTCCTTGGAAGCAGCCTCAGAGCACTAAACCCAGCTCTGAACCTCTGTGTGCTCTGGAGTTCCTTTAAACTGGCACCAGTGGGGCTGCTGCTGTTAAGAGGAAATAGATTTTCCACTGTAAAGCCCAGTTTTGGGGGTTTAATATCTCAGCTGACTTCAAGTGTGTCAAATATAACTTTTTGTTTACTTTGCTTGTAAAAGAAATTGCCTTTTTAGTTGTCAAGTAGCAAATAAACAAGGGAAGTATAGTCTGAGCCACAGCACCTCAGGAATAATCTGCATTTCGTGACTTCTAGCCATGAATGTGGGTAAATATAACTACTTTATAAATAACCCCCTGTGTATAACAAATATTTCCTGGGATAGAAAAGAAAGGGTTGAATAGAGCAAGGATTTACTCAGGATTTCTCTGCTATTGTTTTCCATGCTTGAATGTTCTTTTTATGAGAGTTGTGGTGTTTAACTCAGTTTAGTATTTTCCAGGAAATCGGTTGCTGCTTAAACATGCATCCAAATTCCAAGTTCATTCAGAACTTGAAAAGCAAAATTTAACACAAGGACTGGAATTCTGTAATGATCCAGCAACTGGCAAAACCAAACTCTTCGTTCCCAGGAGAATGAAAGAGCCAAACCCAGATATTTCTCCTAATTAGAGATGAAAACATCATTAAATATCCTAAAAAATTGAAAGCATATGTAACTCCTATAAGGTGGGTGTTTTACTGGAAAATAACTGACAGCCATGCCAGATTTCTGTGTGTTCTGATGTAAGAATTCTGCAGGAGATTAAGAACACATTTTGCTGGGAGTCATGTCTAAACATTAACATTTACAGAGGCTGAAAAGAAGCCTCTGTAGGTAGGGTCAAGGGAGACAACCCACCATGGATGGACACCAAACTGGCAGCTCCCAGGCAGGGATTTCTTTAAACAACAGAATAATCTTCACTCCAAAGAAAAAAATGGATTTCCTTACTGTGTGGTGTTCACTCATCTCTTGCACACCCCTCCTCTAAAGGGATCTGCAGCCCCCTGCCAGCTGGTTCCACCAGCTCTTTGCTGGTGGAAATGGGTGTTTGAGATTATTTCCTAAAGGAGTTTTGAACTTGAAAGGAATCTTACTAAGGATTTTATTCAAGGGTTTTGTGTTGCTCTGCCTGTTTACTCAGAGGGGAGACTGTCCCCACGCTGAGCATCCTCATTGCTGTGCAGATAGAAAAGAGTTTTAGTGTGATATTCTGGCTTTGCATTGCCCAGATGGACTGAACAAACTCACTGTGAAGAAGTGAATATTTCTCCCCTTCCAGATAAATTCAGATGAGAGTGCAGCATCGTAATAAAATAAAAATTACGTGGAAACTTGGACTTGCACCCTCCTAGCCCATGGGAGCATTCCCCTCTTCCACCTGGTATTTAATATATGTGTTCAGGTCAGCCAAGAAAGAACTTTGACAGTCACTGTGGAGGTATTAAAAAGTAATAACATTAACCTGCAACAGGGATTTACCATTCCTCTTCTAAAATTGGAGGGTATTCCTAATTCCACACCGTTTTTTGACAGAGCACTTGCCTGAGCAAGGCTGCTTAGGGCTTGTGGCATGTCCTGAAAGATTATACACACAAAATCACTTCTTCCCTGCTTGGGAAACAATGGCCAGAGAAAGGCACCCTTTGGCTCTCTCCCCAAATTAGTCACAGCTCTTTGGCACAGCCCAGCAGCTTTCAGCCCAGACCTAAGTGTGAGTTTCATGTGTCACTGTGCACAACAGGGTGGAATTCGGGCTATTCAAGTCACTTACCAGCTTGGGTCATTGAGATTAATTTCTGGTTGCAATGAAAGGAGAAATCAGTTCATTTTGTGATGCTTAGCTATCTAAAAACCACTAAAATACAAATGGAAATGTACAGAAATAGATATTTTTAAGAGAGCTAAAGGATAACATAGTATTAACCTTTAGACTTGTTATAATCCCTGGAATTCAACCAACTCGAGCCTGCCAAGAGTATCCAGGGAGAATCACAGTCAGATGGCATCTGCTGAGTTTTCTTACTCAAAGGGAAAGATATGAAAAAGGAACAAAAGTATAGTGCCCAAACTTATTTAATTGCCTTTAGTGGGTGCTGCTTTCAGAGATAATCTGTGCAGGCAAGGTCAGCCATGCATGTTTTTGGAGAAGTGAGGATAAACTTTGAGCACTCAGCTCCCTGGGCCACCTCATTAACATGTGGGCAGAGCAGTCACCTCACACCAGAGGCTGCCTGGCCTTTGGGAGCACGGCAGGAGTGGGGCAGGGAAATGCAAGTTTTTCTGGAAGCACTTCAGCCATTGGCTGGGGATTCAAAGGCTGGAACATTTGGAGACTTTGCACATCACAGACATAAACAAGCAAGGAACAGAAAAACACAGTGTACAACCCGGAGAGAAAAGCACTGCTCTGATGTCCAGAATCCACAGCAAGCTTGGAAGTACAGAATGTATTTTGAAATGATTTCCATTTCATAATACAGATGAGTCACCTAAGCTGTGATTATTCCAAGAATTTCCATGTTTGCTGGGATTAATCCAGGGAGCTGTTTAGGGCCTCAGAACTCTCCGACCACGAGGCGCTGAGGCTCTAAAATCACTCCCGTGTCATTCCCATCTTCTCTTGTCCTGCTAACGAGGCCCTATGGAAATCTGCCAACACAATTTGCATGTGGAAGCAGATGAAGACACAGATACACCTTTCCCCAACATGGTTTTGCTGTGAAAGGCAAGCCATGCCACGTGGGGAAGGTAAATATTCCTGACACTGGTATCCCTACACCCCTCCCTCCTACTCATGGCTAAATATCTGTACCAATGTTCCCATTTAAATACATGTATTTTACATATTTTACTGACCTCACTGATGTATTGGATAGTTCATTCTACACAGAAACAGAGACACAAGAAATAAGATGAAAGAATTTTTTTAAGCTAGCGACTGCAATTTGATATTTAAGAGCAGCGTTTTTATGTGTTATTTTCAAATCAGGTTCCTGGCCTTCAGGAGCCTTTTTGTAGCCTGGCTCACTGAAAATCAATAGAACTGAAATGTCACAAGTCACCTGTGAAAACAAGACATGCTCCTTGTCATTTAAAGACTTAATTAGGTCTCACAATACCCAGTCACCAGCTCAGGAGCAGAAATGTTTACAGGTGGCCTGTCTAGACAACCTCACTGAGCATTTCCATGTACTCCTCCCTGCAATTTGAATTTATATCCAGTTATTACTGGGTACAGTGTGAGCTTCTTGTGCTTCTTAGAAAGTTTGGAGCATGCAAAAAAAAAGTCAAATACTCACAGAGCCAAAATTAAAAGTTGCATCATCTCTGACTATCTTCTTTCCACATCTTAAATGTTCTGGATCGAGATATTCCTAAGAGAGAGGGAAAACAGTAATTTTAAAGTTCTTGGACGTGCTGCTTTTGGGCAACTCTTCAATATAAATAAAAATGTGTGCAACTGTACTTTGTATCAAACCCTCTCCTCAGTTTTACTGGGAACCAAGTTGATTTGTGCCAGGAGCTGTGAGCAGGAAAATTGGCCCTTCATCTGCCACTTTCCTGGAGGCAAGGCAAGGTTTTTAACTGTCCAATTCAGTCATCAAATGCAAAGCAACGTTTGTTTTAATCTACCTAAGTTACAGGAGATGTTGATTCAATTGACTGTATCTTAAAACACAAATAATGAAAGGCACACATGTGATTGAAGAATTTTGGTTTGTGGTTTTTTGGTGGTATTTTTTTTTAAACAAGAAAGCAGAGCATAAAGCCAGCAGCAGTTACTGTCAGGAATTGCAATGCAGGAATTCAAAAAAAAAGAGTACAAAAGGAAAACCTAAGGGATAAAGTTTCTTTCACAGAGAGCTTACAAAGTGGCTGCATATATTTATGTTCTGATAAGACATGGGATTGAGTGACAAGACAGGGCTTTTCATGTTTGTTTTTACAGTCAATCCACTTCTTTTGACTTCAAATGTCTTTGCACCATTCTGTGTCATTCTCTCATCCAAGCCTAAAAATCATATTTGAACATCACTCTGTTGTAACAACACCGCTATAAAAGACATGCAAAGATAATTTTTCCAGATAACTATTAATGAGTGTTCAGTTCAAAAAGAATTAATAAATAGGTGAGGATTTTTCTTCTTTTCAATGAGATTCGATCTGGATTTTTAATTTAAGAACTGTCCAAGTGAATCAACAGCCACTGATGAGGAGATCTTCAGCAAACTCATCCATTGTGCTCAGAAACTCCTGGCAGGATGCACAGGCTGTATTTGAAGGCCACCACTCAATCCAAGTGCTGGAGTCCAAAGGGTACTGGAATCTAAGAAGACAACAGAAAATGATCATTTGCTGCTAAGATTTGGGAAGGAAAATGTCAAAGAGAGAAAAAAAAATTACAATATGGAAGTGTTTGCTTTGTGTTCATGATCCTGCTTTAGGTGTACACATCTGACAACAAATTGTGTGACTGCTGCTTGAATGCTTCACAAATGCAATCAATTCTGTACCACACAAGAGTTATTACATACAAACACTTCAAGATTAAATCTCAGCATATCCTGGTGGTAAATGACTTACTTGAAACTGTAACCAATGCTTATCTTTAAGGCTTCTTTTCCCATGATCAAATACTGCTCTCCTGGGCTCAAGTCAACATCTGTACAGGTCTTCTTTTTAACAAAGGTTATTTCGTTGTTTTTTTGAGCAAAAGCCTGCCCTGAAGTAAGAAAAAAAAAAAAGAAAAAAGTCAAGAATTGGACAATTTCACAAAAAGAGTTTCCAGTAACTCATATATTAGATAGAAAACCCTAAAATGTTCTACAGTACTGCACAGCCAAGGGATCTCTTTGCCACTGTTCTGTACCAGGAAAATTTGATGACATAAAACATATCTCTTGTAAAAGATTTTCCAATTAAACCTGAATGGCAAATAAGCCTGGTGCCCATTAAATAAGTTTATATTGTAGTAATTTTAAGGATTTATGGGATGCTTAAACTCAGAGGAAAAGGGAGTGAGTAACAGCTTCAGTTCCACAGGACCTATGAGCATCCACATGTGCCACAGTGAGTACCCAGGAACATTCCAAGATCCTTTCTCCCAGGAGCAGGAACAGGGAACAGGAGCCTCACCTGTTTTATAGAGATCCAGAAGAGTTGCAGAATACTTCACAAAAAACCCTTCTTCACTGCGAGATAAGATGTTCACCTTATAAACTGCACAACGACACAAACCAGAGCCTGGTTATTCCTTGTTCCTGCAGCACATCCTGAACCTCTCACAGATGCTCAGAAGGAGGATATTGTGTCCCTTTACAACACTGATTTCTGGGAATACAACGGTTATGGGGCAGAAAACCAAGTTCTACCCACACCAAACCTGAGGGAAGCTGTGGGTGGAGCTCTCCTCTCTCTGCTCCACTTTGTCACCTTCCTCACTCCATGCCTCTGGCAACCACACTGAATTTCTAACCATTACAGCTCTAATTTGAACAAGATGCTCTGCAGCAGCAGCAAACAGAGCAAACAAACATTTCAGAGCAGGGGAAGCAGGGAGTGAGCCCCCCATTACCATAGGCAGTGTCCCCCTGGCAGGCAGCCTCTCTCCTGCTCTCAGCAGTTATAGACTGGTCGAGTCTCTCCTGGACTTTGCCACACTCAGCTACAAGGAGAAAGGGAAAGGCAGAGGTAAGAGAGTGTCAGCACATGTCCCCACATCAAACATGGATCCCCACCTGTTTGGGATCATTGACTGAGCAACACCACAAGTATGGGATTGCATGCTGGAACAGTGAATGCTTAAAACACAAAATGACACCCTCAAACACCTGACTTCATCCAGTCAGACTTCCATGATCACACTGCACACTTGGGTTTTTAAAATTTATTTTTTTAAATATAAAATTTGGAGAGGAAACAGCTTAAGAACAGTGTTCTTATGAGGATCTTTTTCCTCATGTTTAGTGTGGCTTTGTTCAAAGCATTACACTGCATTTTCCCACCAAGTGAAATGAAAAAAACATCTTCAAATAAAGCTCACCTTCCATGCATTTGCATTCATCTCCTTCACACAATCTCACAAGCTTTTCATTTCCATAGGGGTTATAAAGTACAGTGCATCTTCTGTCTAGAAGGCCCAAAAAGAAATAACAAAACACATGTAGAAAGTCAAGGTCCAAGATGCCAACACTGAAACTCGGCGAGCCAAAAGTCACCTGAGCTTCAAACAACACAGATTAAAAAGCTGTTAAAGAAGGAAAAAAGTAATCCTTCAGGAGGAATACAGAGCTAAAAGGCAAACAAGGATGTGAATGCCTGGAACACGTACCTGGTGCATGATATTCATACACAGTGAAGGTGGCAGGATTCAGCATTCCAACCCGGAAAAGCTCACTGATCCGGAAGCCAACACACAGGAACTTGTTAGCTGGCACCTGTTTGAAAGACACATGAATTAAGGAGCTCCAAAGGAAGCAAAGTTATTCCAAAGAGTAAAAGCAGTGCTTACAGTTAGGGAAGGGGTAACATACAGAGTCTATCTGCAGGAGAACATGCCCATCTTTTATCTCATAATCTGCTATCAGCTGATCAACTCCACTCGCAAGCTGCAGGGCACAGAAGAAGATGAAGAACAGTAAATATTACAGCTCTGTCACACAAAGCCAGTAAGATAAAAGCCATTCTTGAATACTTGCAGTAGATAAATCCTCTGGATTGGCTTCCACTCCACTGACCAGCCCTATGTCCATCACGGCATGAGCAGACCCCGACCGGGGCTCCCTCGCGCTGGGCCTGTACCTGAAATAGATTAAACCCAACATGAGTTAATTATAACTGAAACAAAAGAGACACATTTGAATGTGATCCCAGAAAAACCTAAGGAAAATTCTGTCAACATTTAGGCCACAGTAAACTCATAATGAAGCAAAACAGTCCAGATGACTCATTTCAGATTTATGCCAATATCACGCACGGAGAGGCCTTTAATGCTCAAGTTCCAGGAGAACCCAAATATAACTTGAAGACTCCTTCCCACAGAGATCACGACCTTTGGCTCTAATTCTGTTTACACACGTACATAAAAGTGAAGAAGCAGAAAGGAAAGGTCAGGAGAGCTGGTGGAATTATTAATGAACAAACCCTCAGCTGCACTTACTTCGCACAAGCCTCCAGGCGCCCCAGGGGTTCCCCATCCCGTTTTAGGCGACCTGTTTGCACCAAGCAGAGCCAAAGAAGGAGTTTTGTAACTCTTCAAAAGCAGCAATCCAAAATTCTCACATAGCATTTGCATAACTGGAAGGTAATTCTTTAAATTGTCTTGATGGCTGTTTTTATAGGAACTCGTTTAGCCACAAACAAGTAACATTTACCTCTTTGGTAACTCAGGTGAAATCACAGCTTTAATGTAGTTTATTGTGTGTTTATGTTATTAAAACCATTTCATGGCAGAAGTTCAGAATGTGGTTCTATACCCTGCAGTAACTGCACTAGAATGTTCAGTACCTTGTAGGATTTACTGTCACCATCCCACTCCCCATCTTTTTTATTTCTTCCCACTCCCCCAACTGTAAAAACTCTTCCATAAATGACTAAAAATGCACTTAACAGAAATAAATTAGATATTAATTCTATTGACAAAAAGGCAATAGTTTCAAATAGGGCTAAAAAAGCTTTTAATTTCTTTTCCATTTTTGCATTTAGAAAGTGGCAGAATTTATTTCTTTCTTGATAAAAACCACTCATTAAAAAATTGGATTTTTTTTTCCCTCCCTCCCTTGCACTGACCTGAGTAGCAACATTTAAAATTATAAATTAACATTTAAAATCATAAAATTAACCCTTTACCATCATCTCTCTTTGGAACAATCTGCAGTTCAAAGTTACAGGAATCTTCAGAAGTACCAATGGTGTTATACACTGTCCTCACCTACACACGGACAAATAAATCAGACAAAACAGAAGCAGCATCAAACAACCCTCAAAACTGGCAGAAAGCTGTAAAAACTCACACTGGGAAGAACATCAACAAGTCTGGATTATTGGTAATATAAAAATACCAGCAAAGCAAAGTAAATAAATTATCAGCACAGAAAGAAATGAGGAGTTCTTGAGCAAAACCACACCATACTAAGAGAAGAGAAATTCCAAATAAAACCCCTGGTTGCACACTTACATTTACTGTAGCTATGCCAGTGCTGCTGCCAGTGCTCACATACAGGTCATCTTGCAAAAGTGCCTAAAGGATTGGTGAGAAAAACAAAGTTGGACATTAATAATAAAGATTAGCAACAATTAGCAACAATTCAGGTCAGTTGATCTGCTTGTCTTGCTTACATTTCAAATACATTACAGATTCTGCTGAAATATTCAATTTAAGTGAATATTCAAACATATTAAATACAGCAGATAAACAAAGACCTTAAATGTTTTCTGTACCAAATTATTACCAGTTTGTTATAAGAAAAAGCTACTTTAGTAGTTATTTCTAAGCTCAAATAATTATTGACCAAGATGCTAAGGATTCTGGTTTCCCTTTTCAAAGCAATATTATTCACTCACTGTCACAGTTCTTCCCACGAAATTGTCTTCTGTCAGCTTAAATAAGTTCAGGGGTCCTCTGTTTTTGTAGGACACTTTAACATCCATGTCCAAATTGAGCCGTTTGACAAGAAGGGAATATTCAGTCAAGGCCTCCAGGGCATTGATAGTGTCCTGTCAGAAATCAATGATGAAGAATTCACTTCAGAGATTCTGTTTATAAAATTTCTGTTTGTGATAATGAAGAGAGGTCAGATTTCCCAGAGACCAAGAACATCATGGCAATGGAGTCACTTGACACTAATCCCATACACAGGACTCTGATATTGGCAGTGTGGCCATTTAATTATATTATCCCCTTAAAATGTTCCTCTCCCAGAATCATGGAATGGTTTGGGTTGGAAGGGACCTTAAAGCCCCTCTCATTCCAGCCCTGCTGTGGGCAGGGACACCTTCCACCAGACCAGATTGCTCAGCTCCATCCCACTTGGCCTTGAACTTTCCAGGGATGGGGAAAAACCTTCCAGATTTTGGTACCTGCAGAATGAGGACAGAATATCTAAGAGCCCACCTGTGTGGAATAAAATCCTCCCCCGTGTCTCTGTTCTTCAGAGAGCCATTTGATGATGGGCTTGGCATAGTTTTCATCCCCTCTTAGCAGAGTAGTGAGCAAGGCATAGGCTGTGGTTTCAACCATTTGTGCAGTGACAGAGCTGGGGGCTGGCTGCTCTTGTGTGCTGAAAGCATCTTTCCAAAACCTGTAGATGGGAGGTTCACCTGCAGGGGGAGAAAAGGCTTCAGATGGAAGCACAGCAGCAGCTCTGCTACACGAGGTGGGGTACTGCCCACTCAGGGCCAGGAGATGGGGAGGAACTCACTCTGCACCTAACACAGGATGGAAATCAACTTCCTCTACACTAAAAATCTGATGTTTATAAAGTGATGAGTACAGATGTGATGCAGAGCAGCTGATGGGGACAGGGCTGGTCAGGAAGGGTGAGAACTGAGCAGTACCTATGACAAAGGCCTCCTTCTTGAGGGCAGAGAATGCCGTCCGTGCCGAGTGGTGGTTGAGGTCCACCAGGGCCAGGGCGTACGAGGTGATGGCCATGGTGAAGGGGCTCTGGGCCTCCTGCATGTTCTGCACCAAATAATCCCCTGCTCTGCTCTTGGCATCGTGGATTTTCTGAAAAGAGGGACAGGTTACAGCTCACACCCATCAGACTGACCCTTAGAGGAACACATCTCTATCAAGACTATATAAATATGTAATGTCTTCTACTATATCTTATAATAAATCCAGAAGTTCCTTGCTGTTCTTCTGCTAACTCTGAAAGACAAAGACTAACAAAGCAAATAAATCTGTGAAACTGAAAAAACCCTCTTGATTTCTTTAAACAAATGTCAGAGGAAAGGCAAGGAATTAGAAGCCCAGAACGTGCCCGCTGGCAGAAATAAAAACGACGTTTACCTGAGTGGGACAGATTTTAATTGACTTGTCAATTCCAATAATAGAAAATGCTGTGAGGTACAAAGATTTTTCTTTAGCTTCTCGAGGTAATGTACCCTACAAAAAGCAAATAACAAAAATAATTAAATAGAAATTAAAGTTCATTTAAATAAATAGAACTTTTCACTGTTTAGGCGCGGAAACAAATAGAAATTCCTGTGAAAACCATCAGTTTAATTAAACCTGAAAATACATTGACTCTTTGGAAGGTAATAGCTTCTTTGCAAAAAAGAAAAGAAAATATATGAAGTTATTCACAAGGACTATTAGATTGTAAAATGAACCTAAATATTCTTTTTCTAAATATTAAGAAGTGGCAAGCAGCTACTTTATGTGGGAAAACAGAAAGGTTTGCAAGATTGTGCTGTGCTTTAAATGAATTTAGAATAAAGAGAAAAGTTGTTTTGAATGGGTGCTTTGATGAAATTCAGCCTAAAATATCTTGCACTGCTAAAACACTTGCTCTCCTGGTCCTTTCAGCTTTTACTGCCTAAGCACAGAAAAAGTTTGGGTTTCATACCTGTAGTTTCACTGGTTGGTAGTTTGAAAATTCATTGAATGACCCATCTGGCATCTGACAGTTCTCAATCAGCCACAGAAGGGAATCACAAATAGACTTCTGATCAAGATCAACGTATCGATTAACTTGCCCAAGAATCCTTAAAGCAAAAGCTGTCAACCTGCCAAGGAGAGCAAACAGATCCTGTTTGTTTGGACTGGCACTGCAGAGGGCAGGCACAAATTTGCACTGTTTAGGATTCTGGATCCTACACACTGCCACGGTTCAAAGGAACAATGGAGATTAATTTCAAATTTAGCTTAACAAATGGGCAGTAATTACTGAAATCATTTTAAACCAGGATCAATTCTCGTGTTTCAGGATCTGAACTCATTACATCCCAAACTCATCTCGGTTGTCATGGTGTGAATTATGGACACCAAGAAAAGATTTGGCAAGGGAAAGCAAGGAATCGAAAGATATTATTCAGAGTTGCAAGCACTGATTAAATCTGCCATCATGCTTTTGTCTGGTGGTTACTAAAATTATGAAAGCAAAGGAGTGAAATGAGCCTTTTTCCAACCCCAAACCCCTTTTAACCCACCATGTGCTGGCTTGCCCGTTCTTCCACATGCTGTAGGAGAAGTCAGCGTTCCTGAACGACGAGATGCTCACAATTCCTACGGGATGCACCAGGCACAAAGAAAGTTATGAGAATTATCTTTGCTCCCTTCTCACTCAGCAGAGGTTGTGGACCTCTACAACTCTGAAGCAAGAGAAGCAGCAGGTTTTCCTACCTTCTTTCATCTTCCTCCTCATCTGAGTCCTCGACCTCAAGGTCTCGGGGCCCAGTAAATGCCAGTTATCCGACTCCTCCAGGTAGCGGAACACGTAAAACACCGGGGCAATGCTCATGAGCTCAGCCTCTGCACTGCCCTTGGGCAGGCTGGTCAGCATCTGCAGGCCACTGGGACTCAGGATCGTGGCAATCACTTCACCCATGAGATGCCCTGCGGGAGGAAAAACCCCAAAATTGATTTAAACGACAGATCACGAAAGCGAATCCAAGGGCAGAACATGACTGACACTTATGAGCAGCCATTCTTTATGAAGTGCTTAAATTTCTGCACAAAAAGGGGGCTTGAAGAGCCTTCTCTCAGAAGAAAAAGAACCTAGGAAGAAATAGGTGAATTTAATAGAAAATAAGAGGAAAAGGGCACACATATATATATAGAAAGCACATGTGCAGTGCACTGAAAGTTTCAATTTACCTTTTACACTGACACTTCTGTCAATTTGTGTTTTAGGGACCAGATTCAGTGGGACTTTGTATCGAAATTCTTTCCGTCTCTTGATTGAACCTGTAATTGAAGATGTATATGTGTGTGTATATATCACACTGCACAATCTAAATTAGCAGATGATTTAGCTGTAGTTGACAGACTGAAGGTTGCAGCTGAGAATTCAGCAACCAAAACTTGAAAACCAAGAAATATTCCCAAATGCCCACACAAACAACATCAATCTTTGAAAAGGAGCAGGTGCAAACTCTTTGTCTTTCTTTTGTTACCAAAAAAAAATCTGATCTGGACCTCAACTTTGTGGTTTCTGTGGTTAAATGAGAATATATTCTATTGTCATTAATTAAGCACCTGCTGAGGAAATCTTACTCTCATACAACACCAAGAGATACAGATAAAGATTCCCTTAAGCAATTAATCCAAGTATTAATCCAAGTTTCCTTAAACCAAGGGCAGGAAATCTTTGGGAAAGGATATATTTGCAATATCTCAGGAAGGAGAAACTCCAATTTTTTCACATTATAAAAAACTTGATCACCACCAATCAAGAACACAAAAAAATAACACAAAGACACATCATCAATTCTCTTACCATAAACACCCTGTGGATCCAAAGTGAAACCTTCATGAAGTTCTTTCTTAATGCCTTCTGGCTGGAACCATTATGAGGCATGAGGTAGAAAATGGAAACATTTTTGCTTAATCAAATAGGCTGAAACAACAGGTTAAACCCACAGTATTTTTGCCTTCTTTTTCTGTAGTTGAGTTTGACTCAACTGTTGTACAGCTGTTCCACATGAATTTCAGTTCTAGTTCAAACAATTCTTGAAAAAATTTAACAAAATATTTAAATAATACCTTAGGAAAGGAAAAAATTACCAAAAATCCTATTTCAGTGAAAATCCAAACCAAACAACCTACAATAAAGTATTCTCCTTGCTTACAAAGTTCTAATCTATCTTTTTATACAGATAATCTGACAGTTCTTGTAATCAAGGTTTAAAAATGTGTGTGCTCAAATACTCAGCCATTCATTTTTCCACTGCACACACCTCAAGGAATTCAAGGACATCGTGTGATAATATTAAAACAGAGCAAAATTTCTATATTGACTCAATTGAACCCAATTTGAAAATAATTTTTTTTAAAAAGCTAAAAACATTTAGATAATTTTTTTTTCTTACCATGACACGTAGAGTTTTAACCACAATTTCACTGTTCCTGGGGCTCAGCAGGGTAAAATTGACAGTGTGAAGGCCCAATTCCAGCGGGAGTATCCGGAATGCAATCGCTGAGGAAGAGCCACCATCCAGGTTCTTAAATTTACAGCTCTGCGTCCTGGATCCAGCACTTGCAGAATCTCCAAAAGTGCAGATTCCATTTCCAGCTGCTATTTTCACACAGAACTGAAACGTGGGAAGTTTATAATGTTTCATTTCCACGGCAGGTAAGACACCAGAGGAATATCAAAGCCACTGAAAGCCTGTAATGAGCATTCTGGTACTGTAATGCCACTCCTCTGTTTGCAGTGCATTACACTGGCTTAAGGACTGGAGAAATCTGATCCAAGGATCTGTTTATACTGGAAACTCCCAGGAAAAAAAGCTTTTTTTAGTTTGTTATTATTTTAATCCTTCCACAGAAGTCATTAACACTAATTACCTTAATTGGAGAGGTTTTATGGTTATAAACTGATCCTTTCAACTCAATTTGCTCCCCTCGTACCACGGAATAAGGAACATAAATGCTCAGGAAGACATCCTTCATAACCTGGATTTCCAACGGTGCAGCAACACAAATACCTAAGAGAATTAAAAACATAAAAGCAGAGTGTCTTACCCACCCTTCTGATAAACAAGTTTGAAAAGGCCTTGACATACTTCAGTGATGATTTATCCTTTTCCAGCATGTACTTTGAACAGTCCAAGCTTTTTAAAAGTGCCCAGGCTTTTGCTTCCTGATCCAAGCTGCTCTCTCCCACTCCTCCCACCCCTGCTGACATACCAGGCTCTTTGGGTTTCTTCTTCCCAAAGAAATTCTCTGCTTGGATTACCAAATCTGCTGGAAAATCTCAAGTCCCTGAGCTACAGGTAGCAGGACAATGTAAAGTTGTGCCAGGGAAGAGTTACTCAATATTTTTAATTCTTCTTACTCATTTACTCTGAGCCACTGTCACGCACAAGACAGGCTTTGTTTTCCCAGCCACTGACACTCCCAACACGACATGAAGTAATTTACTTTCCCTAAAATACATACTTTTGTTTTCTTTTCCTGTCTATCAACCAGAAAGAGAACATTTCAGAACATAAGTGTCAAACTCAGTTGAGAAGGTCTACAAGGCTTCCTGATTATTAACTCCAAACTAATTGGGTTGCAGTGCCTACCTTTATCTGAAATGCCAACGCCTTGTACTTCCCAGGTGGTCAGTGAGTCAGGCAAGGTGACAGACAGAGCCTTGGACCTGTGTGAAAATGATGTTGCAGTTATCCATTACCAATCACCATCTGTTAGCAGCTCATCACCAGCATAAGACAGACTCAGGGAAGCTCTGAGACCATAGCCAGAAAGAAAACAGGAATTCTGTTTGAATAACAGAATTTGTTTGAATAAACCCGGTTTTAGCTGATTTCACAGAAGCTGGTATTTAGTAATGTCCAAAGTGAAACAATCTGGGCACCACACAACCTACGGAGCATGGAGGGGAACATGGCAGGAGTAGTTTGTTTGGATAACACTGCATTTCAGCTCACATCTCAGGTACAACTCAGGTTACCTCAGTTCTACCATTTCCTTTCTATAAAGCTGATTTGAGAAAAGCAGTACCTTGAAGAAACTTGGTGAACTTCCCATAACCAGCTTTCAGGGAAGTAGCTACGAACTTGTGCCTCATCCAGTTCCAAGAGAGCCTCAAAATCTGAAGAACATAAATAAAGCAAGTAAAAAACCACCTCTGATACAAGAAAAAAGGTATCTGAATACCCTCAGTCAAAAATCTGTGTTAATTCCACCTCATCCATTCACACATGTGAATACCTGCTCGATATCCTGACAGATCACCTTGTTAACAAGCAATTACAGGGAGATAATGGAAGAGAAGGAATTTGACACTCCCACTGATCTTTCCTGAGATGTTACCCACTGGCTGTCTTGGGCCCGAGCAAAGGAATCAAACTTAGCATTCAAGTTTACTCTTAATACTCTCTAATCGCTGTTCTGCTTGTTCTAAATGTGGGTGAGCAGAATAGAGAGCTGAACAGAGTAAAGAACTGCTCTCCTGCCCCTCTTCATGGATATACAACCAAAGTCTTGGGAGACTGGTAAAATTCTGACAGGAATAACCCTGACAGGTACCAGGGAAGGGTTAATAGACTCCATCACCTCTCTATCCCCCCGTTCTGCTGGAGCAGGGCACCCAGAGCTCTCATACTCACGCATTCTGGCCAATATTAGGAGCTTGTTTGGCTCTTCCAGCCGCAGCCTGTTGGCAAATTCACAGCAGTCTTTGAATGCAGAAATGCACTGTTGGTTTCTCCGAATTCTCTGAGCTCTGTCCCTGCAGGTCTCAGACACTGGATATGCCTTCACTCCAGCCATGCAGCACTGCCGGACTTCTGGGTCTTGGTACTTGGACACTGAAATGAAAATAAAATAATTCGCTTCCTTGAGATGAAGTTTTTATTTCCAAATGACTTGTTTGCAGGGTTTCAGTGAAGACACATTTTTGAGGATGAAGTTGTTATTTTCAAGTTTAGTGACACATGCTTAGTAATTACTATTCTGAATTTAAAATATACATTAGGTAAGAAGAGTTGTATTACATTTTAAAATTCATCAGTCAAAGGCTCTTCTGACAGGCTTGGGCTGGCATGGGGTGATTGGGAAGGACTCTCATGGGATAGTACTGTGAGTTTTCAGTTATGCCTCTTCAGAAAAAGAAAAGAGCAGAGAATCACAGATTTGGGTTGGAAGGGAGCTTAAAGATCATCTCATTCTCAGTCCACCCCCTGCCATGGGCAGGGACATCTTCCACAAGCCCAGGTTGCTCAAATCTTAAACATTGCTTAAACATTGCTGTATTTTCAATGTGAAAAGGCTTTATAAATGGGGTCCTCTCTGAAGTCATTGTCCATATTTGTCAGTCTCTCTCAAACACATTAAAATTCGTAAGCAAACACTCAGATTCTTGATTTCTAATGAATTTTCTAATGAATTTCTAATGATTTTCATTCATAATGATATACTTAGAAACATTTTTAACACCTTCTTTGCGTATCTTTTCCCTGAAGTCAGACCGTTTGGTTCTCAACACTTCATTGCAAGGTTCACCTGTCCAAAAAAAAATACACAGGTACAAACAACGTGAACTTCTCTTGTAATAGCACAGTCCTCTTAAAAATAATTCCATAAAATCACATTCCAAATGCGTGAAACTTCTTCTGGTTTGCTGTTTTAATCACATAAAAGCATTTTCATTGTAACTGACCCACAAGATGTTTTCCTCCCTCACAAATCACTAATATATGCATCATCCCCATGAGTTCCAGGATAATAGCTGAGAATGACAACAGAGCATTGCAGAAAGCCCTCAGTTCCATGCCTGGAGCACAGGAATGTACCTGCTTCCTCCGAGTCATCAGCGTTGGCGTTGGTCAGAAAGGTGAGCCCGGCCATTCGGAACACGGCGATGTTGTTCCGTCCTCCCCCAGCCCCACAGCCAAGGTCACTCTTTTCCAGCTGCAGCATTATCTGAGGAGAAAAACACACACACACACCATGTTACCAGAGTGCCCTGAGAACACAGCCTGGAAAGGTTATGGGAAAAACCAAAGAAGGAGATCGTGGTCTCCATGGCTCCTTGAGCAAGGAGCTCTCCAACACTGCAGCCTGGTTTTGGCCAGGTCTGGGGGGCTCTGGTGAGAGAGTTCAGATCTGCCTTTAAAACCACAATTTACTTCTACTGGAATTCAAAAGATTGTAAATGAATTCTGTTAATAAATTTGAACTGTGGATTTAAACCAACAGCTTTCATTCTGGCTTGAATTCTCTTGTGCCCATTTTCAGGCTGACTGAGTGCATGACACGTATCAGTTATTGAATGTGAACAATGGATGATTCAATGCTGAATATTGAAACCAAAGAGCAACTTTGATTTCCTTTTATGGCTGCTACCTCACCTTTTCCATTGCTCTCTTCCTCCTTCCTGTGACTCCATATATTGCCTTGTCCAGAGCTGACAAAGCAACAAAGGAACTGGACTGGGTTTTCATGGTGAGTGATACCACCTCTGCTGGCTTCAGTGTCTCTTTGCTTGACTGCAGCTTAATCTATAAATTGAAAACAAATATTGGTAATTTTGAAAGCACATTGTTCCAAAATCAATCCAGCTGAAGCAGACACTTTAATAAATTAAGTGTGAAAGAACTTGTGTAAGTCCAAGATAAAATCTGACCATAAAATGAATGCATGCCCACAAATTTCAGTGCCTATTTTGCTACTCACATCCAGGTTATTCCCACATTTCTGTTCCACATTCAGCCAAACTGAATCAGCCACTAACTCTGCAGCTTCTTCTCCCATGACTATGTAGTAAACAATAAGACGTGCTGAAGGAACCATTTCCTGGGTTATCTGAAAAGTTAAATGTTCATATTCCAAATCCTTAATTCTCTTCTGAGTTCCAAAGCTCACTGTCTTCCCTTTTGATGTGATCTATAGTTAAAAAAAAAGATGGAGAATAAAAAAGTCAAATTTTATATTCAGTCTATTTCTCACATGCAATAATTATTTGAATTTATAACTTGCACTAAAAAGAAGTGCTGTCTCTGCACTTCTTTTCCTTCATCTACATTTCACCTTCTGAAATAGCTCTTGAGACCAACACTACTTGTCCTCAATCCCAGTCAATGTCAGATGAGAATTCAAAAAAAAATAGACTTAATACATAATTTAAACATGAGACTGTAATTTTTTCCTATAAAGCTGACAGATTGTATCTGAAAGGAAGCAGTTGTCTGAGCTGCACGTGTTCTGTGCTGAGGATGGTTCTTGATTGTTGAGGTTTTTCATCCATGACCATATACATTAAACTGCAATTCAATATTTTATGCAGAAACATCTGTTACTCACCAAATAGCTGTAGTGATGTATTTTATCAATGTAGTGACTCTGTGGGTATACATTAATATTGATTACATCCCCCACTTCCAGGGTTTTGTGGTTTGAAGCCCAGTCAATGTAGAGATAACTCTGACTCAGGGATGAGTAAGCTTTTGCTTCGTAGGTTTTACTTGCTTGGTTTTCATCTGAAAGATGGGGATCTGCAGTTTTCACCTGGAAAGATAATAAATGTCTGAATAGTCTGAGTACAGAACTACACCTAAGTAAACAAGCAATAACAACACTAAAATCACTCTGCAATATGTTGTTCAGAGGGATTAATAAAACAAAAGCCAGCTCAAGACCTTACCCTCAAAGAAATAATTACATCCTCAAAGAAATAATTTAATGGAACAATTTAACTCACTTGAAACTCCAACATTTTGCTGTTTGATGGGATGTTAACAACAAACAGAGCAGTTCCATCACTGATGCTTGTTTGTCTTCTCCCAGAGTCTGAACCCTCTGATATCAGCTGAGTCTCATCCATTTGCTCACTGAATGATTTTGCAGTGACAGTCACAGGGATATTCCCGACAAAGTCGTCCATGGTGTCCTTCACCTGCACCTGCTCATCAGGACAAAGAAATGGTGACATTTGTCAGGAAGAAGCTTCCAAGCTGCTTCTACTACAGGGAGTCAAAAAATGCACAAGTCAATGGAAATTAAAGTGTGTGCAGGCACAGAGAGAAAATGACAACGCTTATGGCATTGTGGGGTGCAACCACCCTGCTCCTGGGAACTGACCTTAATGAAGAAGGGAAGTCCAGGCTTCACAAAGAGAGGGGTAGCAATCAAACTCAGCTTGTAGGGAGAGACAGCAAACCTGACTCCAGTGAACTCCACTTCTCCACTGAGGCCACCTGACAAAACATGGCACCCCATGTGACAAACAGCCAAAAGTAAATTTAATCCCCAACCATTTTTTACAGTGAGAATTGGCTGTTCTTCCTTACAAGTTTTTGGAAGAACTGAATATTAAAGAAAGTCTGATATTAAGGAAGTTATCCTTATAATTTCCTTTTTTAGTTCTGTTCACATTTGCAGAAATGTTAACAAAAATTGCAATTAAAAAGCAACTTACCCGTAGACTCCAACACTGATGCCACAATATATAAATATGAGCCATCCAGTTCTTCCAGACTGTCAAACCCTATAGAACTTGCTGCTCTCTTACTGTTAAAATTGATCTTAGCAACTCCATTTTCAATCTGGAAATGAAATTGAAATCATCACTTTATAGTCAATAATTTAGAAATAATACATAGACTATATGCAGATTCAATGTGTTTCTGTTCATTGTCTGTTTTTAGAGGAAATCAAAGGTGGAGATGTTTTAAAAAAGAATTATTTATTCACTAAAATTACTTTAAATTAATCAACCAATGGCACACATAGCAAAGTTTGTGTGCAGGCTCAGCAAGAGGTGGGGATAACACAGAGATATCTTCATTAAATGAAGAAAAGGGATAATTAGTGGAGAACAGACGCCCCACAGCAAATCAATATCATTTTGATCTGCTTGTCTCCATTTTATTTCATTTATTCTGTAACAGATAGCAATTAAGTTACTTCACAGAAATTCTAAATCACACAGTTTGGCCAAGAGATTCATTACAGCAGATGGAAATGACACTGTGTCAGATGCTGCCTCTGAGTTTCATTTCCAAGTGCATTTCTCTGCCCCTGAAGACAGCATCACACAGGGAAAGTCCACACTGGGGAGCTGTGGATGCAAACCACGGCATGAGGCCCATTCCCACCAAATTTAATGGAAAAACTTCAGTGGAATGGGATCAGTCCTGAATTATGCACATGAATTCTACACAGACTCGAGTTGCTGCTTCTTACCCTCGTTACATGCATTGCCTGAGGCATCATTCTTTTCTCACTTTCCTCAATTATCCCAAAACGAAGAAAAACATCAGCACTTGGAAGCTTTTTGTTGGAAAAATAGCTGAGAATAAAACAATATAAAGGCTTTTAAGATTACTTTAATGGCTGCAACAAAGCATCTGTTTTTGAAGAAGAGTAATTGCCTAGGCAAGAGATGGAGAACAAATGTCTGTGTCTTTTAAACACTTCTGTTGAAAAAGAATCACTTTGGAAGAATTTTAGAAGGGTCATTTAGGTCTCTTACAGAGAAGAAAAGAGTTTCATGAAAGGGTTGCTTGAGGAAGGAAAAGAGGAGAATTCTGGACTCATGAGAATCATTCCTCAGGTAAAAGAAGAGACACAAAATATTCAGAATTCCAAGCCCAGATTCCTTACCTAGCTTTCACAACAATCCTGAAGTTCTCAAATTTATCAGAACTAATGAAGTTGCTCTCTGGCTCTATGACGATGGAAAAGCTGGGCATGGCTGAAAATGGAGTAGAAAAAAGGTCACTGGGGTGTGTTTTATCCACGGAGCCACAGGTGCTCAGCCACTGAAGAATTGGGGCATTTCAAGGGGTTTGAGTTACTGAAAATACTAAAAATGCAGGCTCACAGCATGGGCACATCTTACCATACTCCTTGACTTCAAATTTTGCCACAGCTGAGGTCACAAAATCCTTCTTGTACTTGGCTTTAATCTTCCAAATTCCATACCTGGGAAATGTCAACAATCAAACTTTTTTTTAAGATGAAAATTAATGATGAAGGCAAAAATTATTATTACTGCTTAATAATATTTCATGGTAATAATCTTTTAGAGAGGAAAATTCTGCACCAAATTTTTGCACGTGTTCAATGCCTGCTTTGAGCAGATCCTCTTTGATACACCACTAATTATTTGACACTTATTTTAAATTAAAATCAGCGAAAATAGAATCAGTTATAAAGCAGTTTCTCAAGCCCCTGCTATCAACCTTCTGCCATCTCAGCAATGCTTCAGCACCCTCTCAAGACTAAAAGGAGAACTGAAGAGATATTTCTTTCTTATGCTGCTGTTCCTGGGAAAATGCTGGTGGTTTGTATGAAACACATACGAAATATGAAATCACCACGTCTTTGTCACTGTTTATATCTCCACAGCAAAAAGCTTTAATTGGCATTAATGTTCTTTTTTAATTGAGCATGAAAAACCCACCCCTCAGTGTTCCTTAAGGAGAATACTCTGCCATAAGGTCCCTATTTATATCACGATTCCACCCTACGTGAAATGTTAGAAACCTCCAAGTTTCAAGTCATGCCCACCATGCAAAACCACTCTATTAAAGTCACTATAAAAAGGCATTATCATGTTAATAATTCACCAAAAAAAAAAGGCATTAAATAAATGTACTTAGGATTAGGAGGAATCTTGAAGTCAGGAAAAGAAACGATTCCAGTAAAATCGTTTTCTTCCAAAATGTCCACTTCTACTTCCTCAGGATCCTTTAAATGATAAGAGGAAAGAATGAGCAGTCACAGATTGTTCTTGTCACAAGGAGAATCTTCATCCTGTGATTTTCAGAGGCAGCCTGGCCACAGCATATTTTTCTTAAGAGTTTCAGAGCATAAAAACACAACCATTTGTAGAAACAGCTCAGACTGAAATTCTGGTAACTTGGTTCCACCAAGTAAAAGCTACGCTTAAAATAGCTAAAAAATCACTGTAATAACCAGTCAATTGTTAAAGGCTTAAAAATATAGTAGATACTGATTATTTTTATATCTTAAATGAAACAAATAGTATCAAACTCATATATTACTAAAATTCCCTCAAAAATCCTTTTCCCAGATATTAAAGATAATTTTTCTTTTGTGTTCTGTAACAGCTTCAGATGTGGGACTTGAAAACCTCTATCCAACTTT
Organism: Aleadryas rufinucha; assembly: GCA_013397815.1. NCBI lineage: Eukaryota > Metazoa > Chordata > Aves > Passeriformes > Aleadryas > Aleadryas rufinucha. Next base: position 24,511 of record VZTH01004439.1, read on the forward strand.
GCAAAGGCAATTTTGAATCTTTTAAAAGTTGTCTGGCTACCTGCAAAAGCATCTAAGAGTTGTATTAAATGTTGATTGCAATACTGATTTCCCATCTACCTTTCCACCTACCTTTTTTTGTTATTAGAGGCAAAAAATAATAATATTAAATTCAGTTACAACTCACCACAAAAGTTAGGACAGTCTCTCTCCGAGCTGGCTGCAGTTCTTCATTCAGAGAGTAAACTCGGACTTTCACTGTAAGAATTAAAGCAATAAATCTTAAAATCAAAACAACCAAAAAATTCACTTAAATTTTTAACAAATTCCCAGGAAAATCTTTCACTCTGTGCCACAAATTACTCATTTAGGGTGAGGAGGGCAGGGAGAAGCGATTCCAGTATGATCAAATGGTTCAAAACATTATTCTGCTGATTAAAGAATTAAATATCAGCTGATGGCAATGCAACACAACCAAAACCTTAAAGAACATTAAATCTTAATTCCTCGGCAGACTCAACAGACTTTAAAAATTAAATACCAGCCAAGAGAAATAAGCATGATTTACCTGACTGATCAGGGGTATAAACTGGTTTGTCTGTATGGATAAAAAGAAACCCATTCTCATAGGAAACAGGGATTTTTTTAAATCTTGTAAAATGTGGAGAAACAGCTTCCAAGTACAAATAGTTGACTGAATTATCTGTTCTTGGTAAATCTGTAGGTTGAACCTGGGGGAGAGGAAATAAAGGTTTTTGAAGATTATTAAAATATTTTTCAGGTCTTTTTTCCTACAGTATTTTTTGATGAAAAGAGGATCTGAAAAGCAATTACAGTCCTGTGGCTGAGTATCATTAAATAAAAATATCAACACCCACAAGGATTTATTCTTGCTTACACGATAGTTGATGGCGTGGAGTATCAAGTTACAGATATTCTGAAATATTGCATTTTATTTATGCCCAGAACTAAACCAGCAAAGCCCAAAGCCCAGTTATGAGTTACAACAGCACAAATGATCAGATTTCCATTTATGCACTTGATGAATCCTGGCCAAAACAAAGCTGCTGCTGTGGTTGGTACCTTGATTTGATTCTCTCTCTTTAATTTTTAGTTATGCAATCATGCTAATGTTTCTAAAATAGTTTGATTCTGTGTTTAACTTCAGTGTCGTTCCTTTACATTGATTTTATTCAGCATCATTTTCATTTCAGCCCCCAAAAATTGGGGCTTTAAGGCTTCCATCCCCAGCTTAAACAACCGAAAACTTGCCACAATCTTTTTTAACACTTATCACTAAAGGTGATAACAGAAAGACTGTAAGAAAAGCCTGAATTCCTTACTGTTAAAGTTACAGCATCTTGGAATTTGTTGGCTGGAGTTAAGGAAATCCAACCAGACGAATACACAGTGAGCTTATCCGGAAAGCTTTTTAGGGCAATGTTGACTGGAAATTCCTTCTCGTAACCAAAAGCTTGAACCACAACTTTCTGAGAGGCCCCAGCCCGGATGATCTTTGGTGCTGTAAGGACATATCTGTGCATGGAATAGAAAACAATAACAGGGTAATGGAATTGTATTTCTTTCAGATTTATTTCCCTTTGTAATTCAGCTCCATACACAGCGTAAAAGCAAACAGGATAATCAGGTTATTGTAAGACACTAATTAAAATCCTATTTGGATAGCGCCTTTTGTGATGGCTCTACTTAAATTCTGGATTTATTTACCCAAAAGAGAGGACAACAACCAAGTAACACTTCCAGTAAATTCCCTATTTGCTTTACTTACGTTTTCTCTTGGCCAAAAGTCGTTCCAGAAAATAGCAAAACAATAAAATATATGAAAATAGTCATTGTGGCTGGGACAGCAGCAAACCATAGATGTTAATGAGGGTGGGTGAAACAGCCTCTGCTGTGGGCGAGCAGAAACGCCACCAACACATTTCACTCACAGTTAATTATTAATTGCAGATCATTATTTACTAAAACATTATTGCCCCCCTCCTGAGGAAGCCAAAACTGCTAAACTCAGGAATTTTTTAATTTAAGATTTCAGTTTTTGATATGTCCACGGCAATCTTGTGTCAGACCTCCCTCTCCTTCTGACAACTGCATTGATAAAATAATTTTCAGAGGTAGGAAAAAAGCCCAACAAACAAAAAAATAGATTCAGCTTGTCCTTAATATTTTTTTAATCAAAATGACTTTAATTTTGTGTCTGAAGGAAAAAAGCATTTCAGTTATGTCAAAGTGTGGATGTGTTTAGACCAGAATTATTTTTACGTTGTTTTGAAATAACGTTTTCCTTACAAATTTCTTTTAGCCATTTGTATTCCAGATTACGCCAACCTTCTGACCACTTCCATTCCAAATAAAACTGCAATATGGAACTATTAGGGCACAAAATATCAACATGCACTATTTTAAACAGCATTTTGCAAAAGAAAAATTGAAAACATTTGCAAAAAAAACCTTGCAAATATTTGCAAAAAAAAAAAAAAAAACACCACCATTGGTGACAAAACCTTCGCGGGCCTGATATCGAGGATAGCACCTCAACAAATAAGTTTATGCAAAGTTAAATAAAGTTGTGCAAGAATGCTGGAGTTTAAACAAACACCACGGTCAACCTTTACGGGAAAAGCATTTACAAAACTGTTTCTGATCAATATAAACTGAATTTACAGTAAGGTCAGCTTCTCACCAAGTGGAATGAACTACAGGGGAAGCGAGAATAGAATAAAAGCTCGTCAAATGTAATGTGCTTAATATTATTAAAATGAATAGCCAAAATACCTGTTATTAAATAGCAGTGAGGGTGGTACATAAATGATAAGGGGCAAATAGTGAAGAACACTAGGAAATGTTTTAAAAGTCTAACAGCAGTCTGAAATAATGTTTTTTAAATCTAATTATGCTCCTTCCCTACATTTTTCACAGACACAGCCTACTGGGTTTTCAACCCTGCATTTCACACTTAATTATAGAGATGCTGAATTAACACAGCCCAAAAGTGTTAAAAAGAGATTTATTTACACGCCTCTGTGAAAATGATTGTGTTTTAGACCGGACACACAGTTTATAACTGTAAATGATCTTTGTATTTCCAATATTACAGAATAAAGCCCATTTGTGCACAATTTTGCATTGACGTGCTAACGTGACACACACATAGAGTACAGATAAGGAAAAGATATCTACCAGCAGAGCAGGTTTCGTTGTTTATACATCGACCCGGGCTTTAAACAGACCCAAATCCCTCAAGGTTTTATTGTTTATTCAGCGATTTGGGCTTTAGTTACCACAAACCCCTGAGGACGCGCTCTGAGGGGCCGCGGCGGGAAATGGCGAGGGGGCGGGGCCTCGGCGGCGGGAAAGGGACAGGAGGGGCGTGGCCTCGCCAAAGCCCCGCCCCTCGGCCTCACCCGCCGCCGCCGCCGACCGGACAAAATGGCGGCGGGGCGGCCCCTCAGGGAGCGCCCTTAAAGGAACCGCAGCGCCCAGCGCTCAGCGGTGCGGGCGGCGGTCGCTCGGTGAGGGGGAAGGAGGCGGCGGAGAGGTGCGTTGAGAGCCGGTGCCATCCTTCCGGAGCGCCCCGAGGCCGCCCTGCCCGCCCGTGCCGCGGCGGCGAGCGGTGAGACGGCGTTACCATGTCAACGCAGGTAATCAAAGCGGAGGCCTGAGGGGGCGGCCCGCGGCCGCAGCGGGATCGCGCTGAGGCGGTGACCGGGAGGGGACGGGGGGCACTGGGAGCACACAGGGCCCCGATCCCCGGTCAGCACCCCGCCGGCTCTGCCCCGGGTGTCACTGCCAAACCACAGCCTGTCCTCAGGAAGCGGCGTTAAAACCACGAACCGCGCTCCTTGAAACGCGAAGGAAGCCAGCATCTTTCTCCCTCTGCTGCCCCTTCCATTCTCGCTTTCCTGGTTTTGTGTGAATTGTGTTTCCAAGTAATGGATAGAAAACAGTGGCCCTTATTCTTGCTCCCCTTCCCTCGTCCTTATTTCCTTTCCAATGTCGGAGAAAAAAAATCATCTCAATGAAGAACGTATTCTCGAGACACAATGTAATCACTCACAAAGCTCCAAGTTCCCCTAACAGAAGACTTTTCTATCTTAAAGAATGTCTTAAAATGTGCCCTTTGTTCGGTGGGCGGAGGTGTTAGTAAAGCTCTGTCTCTTGGAGATGGTTGCTACCAGGGCTTTGTCACACAGACTACATGACTTTTCCTACGCTTATCCCTGGGGAAATACGTTCATCACCGAGGGAAGTTTCTGTTAACATTCTCTGGAATTTCCCAGTCAGTCACAGGATAATTTGTTTGCAGAAAGGAAATCTCTGGGAATGCCAGTGCTAGACTGATCTTAATTTTCTTTTTCTCAGTTGCCTTTTCTTTTTTGGCTTATATTTGTTCTTCTAGCTGCAAAGTGGGTGATTTCTACCTTTGGGATCCAATCCTGTGTTTGTGTCCCTGCCAGCTCTGTTGGTGTGAGCTGAGAGTATCCCCAGACCTGCCAGACTATGTGTAAAGCAAGCCCTGCAGGACAGGTGGAAGATGAGCTGCAAACACAAAGCAGCTCAGTCAGTCCCTGGTAGGGAGTACAAAGGTGTGACCATTCTTCCCAGTGCCAGGAAAACTGGGAGCTGGAGATTTGGCATAGATGGGGTTTTTGGCACAACACGCTTCTGTAGCACCTTGGTTGTCGTGCTAAACCTTTAAGATTCAGCTTTATACACAGACTGATGTTTGTTTCTGTTCTTGCAGATATTGCCATGTGACACCCAACGTTCCTGGCAATGAAGAAAGGCTCTGTAAGGAAAGCTTCAGTTAGAAAAGCCCAGGCATCAGCGTCCCAGGTACCTCAGCCAATGTCACCTGTCAGTTCAGGTGCCACATCTCCGCAGCTCGGCCAAGAGACGTCTCCAGCTGCTCACAAAGCCATGGAGCAGACGCCCCAACAGCTGGATATTGCAGCAGAAAATGTTGGACCTGCTTTTAAATTTCAGAAAGGTATTGTGTAATAAATAATACCTGTATCAAAGTACATACCACAGGCATTAAAAGGCAGTGTTGTGTGAATTGTGTGATTAAAGATGGATGATCTGTCGGAAAGAAGCCTGAAAAAATTGCTTTCATTTTTTTTGTTTTGCTACACAAATGCAGAAATGGGAGTAATGAAAGCTGGGGAGAATAATGAGACTTTTACTCCTTCCTCTAAATGCTTCTGGGGACATCATTTTTAATGTCTTTTCCAGTATTCAGTGTAAAGAAAATGACAAACATAAACATCATCAATCCTTTCTGTTTAATTTCAGGTGAGAATGGTTTTAGCCCAGGGGTTAAGTACATAACTGAACCCCTTATAAAGGGGCTGTCAAAACAGCAAAATTTGGCATATATAAGCTCACTGAATCTTTCTTCCTCGAAGGATGGAGACAAGAAATTTAAGGTAAGTTACTGAAAATAACTGAAAATTAAACTAAGTTTAAAATAATTATGATTTATTGTATAAAGCAGGCTTATTTTTAAGTGAGTGTAAACAGCATAGTCTAATTCTGTTAGCCTAGTTCTGCAACCAACTTCTGCTAAAAAAAAAGGTAATGGAGACTTGAGCAAAAGAAAAATATTGATTAATTAGAGTGATGTTTAAAAGAGATTAATTAGTGTAATTTTTTAGGTCTTGGATTGTGCTGGTTTGGTTGGGTTGGCGGGGGGTTGGTGGGGTTTTTTTTTAATAGCATGTATTGTTTTAATAACATTTTATGTAGATGAAGACTGGCCCACTGTAAATTTAAAACCCAGCTTTCCAACACTGTAGGACTGTACCTAAAGGGGATTTTAGAATACCACAGTGGAACTGTGATTAATAAAATATTAGAATACTTGGTATTTTAATGAAAATGTGGTTCTTAAAAATAGAAATCTGCCTTTCTCTTAAAAAACCCCAAACCCTGCAATGCTAAGGGATTAATTTTCTCTTCTTTAGTACATAGAAAATTTGGAAAAGTGCTCTAAACTAGAGGTGCTAAGCCTTAGTAACAACCAAATAGAGAAGATTGAGAAGTTGGATAAACTGCTGAAGCTGCGTGAGCTCAACTTGTCTGGCAACAAAATCAGGTGAGAGGAAACACCGAAGGGTTTGGAGAGCCCAGGGTCAATAAAGCTGATTTTCTTTCCCTGATTGAGTGAGTTCTTTCACAGGAATGAATACTTGAGGTGAATTTCCCAGTTGCATGTCAAGGCTAACAGGCTCTGAGGTCTTTTTTAAAAAGCACAAGCTCTGAGGTATTAGAAGTATAAATAGTTCTGGGAAGTGCTGTCAGTGCACCATGGCTGTGGTTTCATTTGTTTGCCTTGGAAACCAAGCCAGCAGTGCAAGTTTCCAGACACCACAACGAAGAGTGGGCGGTAACCCAATTAAATGCATTAAAAAATTAATTAAACTTTTATGGTTTATTATTACAGGTAATATAATAAGTTTTCTTTTAGGAGAGGAAGCTGAATGGGCTTGATCAGGCAGGCCACAAACTCCCTAAATTGCTTTTGAACTCTTTTCAGAGCGTGTCTTGGTGTCTTGTTTAAAAGTGTTAGCAAAACTCTTAATTGCTTTTAATTTTTCTGTCAGTGAATTATGACTATTCACTGATTCAGTGATAATTGATTCAGTGAATATTATGAATATTCAGTGATTATTATATTATCTTTACTATTATGAAACTGCCTTTACAGCAGTGAAGCTGCCATTTCATTTACAGTGGGAAGTGAGTAAAACCCCAGAGTTTCTACACATTGCATTCACACAACTTCCTCTCTCAACAGGAATTGAAAAGGGCACAGTAGCTTTTAGTTACTGCTCTATTTTCAGACTTTAGTTATGTGCAGTTCATATATACTCAAAAAATAGTACAGTCACAGGAGCACATCCTTTGTTGTAATACTCATGGTTTACTTAATCCTCACACACACTCATAGAGAATACCCAAGTAAATTAAAACCTAGCATGGTTTCCTTGATAGTTTTAATGAAAACACTGAAAATGTAGCTCTTCATGCTGTCAGTTTACAGTTGATCCTTCCTTTTTATGGGTGGAAAAAAAAAACCCACAAAACAACTTTATTTTGATTCATCTTCGTCCCATTACGTTCTCAGGAAAAAAAGGAAGAGATTTTGCATATTAAAATGGAATTAGCACACATTAAAATGATGTTAATATTGAAATGAAGGTGTGCAAAAGTAATGGTTTTGCTGCAATGACAGAAAATCATGCTGTGATTTTTGGTCTTAATTTAGTACTTGTAAGTAAACTGGTGTCATTTCATTTGAATTGTCTGTGGCAGTGGGTAATGATTTTGCTGATCTCTTGGTTAATGAATTGTGACAGATTTTGTTGTAGTTTTTCTATAACACCTCAGTTTCACTTTAAATTTGCTGTGGTTCGTGACTAATGACTTTTTTCTTCTCGTTTTCAGCAAAATTGAAGGCATAGAACATTTGCAGAACCTACAGAAGCTGAACCTGGCAGGGAATGAGATCGAGCACATTCCTGTGTGGGTAGGGAAGAAACTGAAATCCCTGCGCAGCCTTAATTTGAAACAGAATAAAGTGTCCTCAGTAAGTGATTATAGTTAGAAACAGGAAGTGTTCAGAGTCTTTTCATTAAGTGAGCTGTGTATTTACATTGATTGACTTGCTCTGAGTAATTGCTGAGTGTCTTTCCACAAAGAATGCTGTGAAATGCAGTGGTTGGGAGCCTATTAAAGTTATTTATCAGAAAAACTCCTTTTGTGCAGGTATTGAAGATATAAACCTATTTTATGTTGTTTGGGAAAGCATAAGTTTCTGGGAGGTTGTATCTATCAACAGGCCTTGGCATCCTGAAATTTCCAAGATAGAACTTGATTGCATATACCCTCTTTGCAGTGGCATTTTTTAATAGAGGAAATAATTTGATTTTTAGGAAGTGACTTTAGTCACAATACTGTGTATTTTGGTAGGTTTTTAGAGCTTATTCTTTAGCATAAAGGTTAAATAAATCCTTTGATACAGACCTATCATAGAACATTCTACATAATCAGAAATTCACTGCTGGGGGTTTAATTCTTCTCAGGAGGATGTCTAATCATTGTTTGGTTTCTCTTTGGTTTAGCTCCATGATATAGCTAAACTAAAGCCTCTGCAAGATCTGACCTCTCTGTTCCTTGCTGAAAACCCAGTTGCAAGTCTGCCTCACTACTGCTTGTACACCATATTCCACCTGAGAGCACTGGAAAACCTGGATGGGCAGCCAGTGACAAATCATGACAGGCAGGAAGCTCTGGAGAGGTTTAATTTAGGTAATAATACGTTCAATCTAAAGTGAATGACACAAAATTTAAATTTGGAAGGAAAAGATTTTTCTCTTTGAATGTTTCTCTGATTCTGTTTTTCAGAAGAGATAGAAAAATTAGAAAGACAGTTGGAAAACACAATAAAGGAGATGGAGAACCTAAAACTTAACCAGTCCAAGGTGCTTGAGCAACTTCACCATCAAGATGAACTCAACAAGTCACTGAAGGAAAAGGCTTCTCAACAGAGACAAAGCTTTGAAGAGCTACAGAGGGACCTGGGCACCAAAAATGAGCTGGTAAGATAATCCCTGGCACTGAGGAAATCTTTGGACACAGAGCTGTAATGTGAGAGTTCAAATGACTGAAGATTTAATTTTAAAACTGAGAAACTTCTAACTCTTTAGAGAGTGAATATTGACCTTCAGTATTCTTTCTGTGGAAAAAGTAAGTATATTGAACCAGCACTCAGCATCACTCTTGTGATTTATAGGAACTTCTTTGTTTCCAGTAATTATTTATTAAATTATGTTGAAAATGTTGTCAATTGATGGAAGGTTAAGCTGCTAAACTGCTGATGTACTGAATGTGCTGCACTGGTCAGACCCTAAAGTGCTGCTGCAGTAAGGGAGAAGATTGCTGCTTTTACAAAAACAAGATGTGCACACAAGTTGTATGTCAGTAATAGCCCTTGATAATTGTTTTGGGTAATGCCCACCAGTTTAATTGTATTTTAGTCACATCATCCTAAAGTCTTATGTTTGAGCCTCTCTCATTGGTAGCCATAAAATGCAAGCAAAGCCCTACTGACTTGGGAGTGCTGGGTTGTGAATGACCTGATGGGAACTTAATATTTGGATTTTATCCTGTTAGACTTGTCCTCTAAAATTTTATCCTTCAGACTCTCTCTACCTGGTACTTCTATAGCTGTTTCATTGAACACACACACACTAACCAGCAATCTGCTTCTAAAGTTTTCAGTATAGTGAGATTTAGCAGCAAGTACTTTGCAGCTTGAACCCACTCTTCTCCTTTGGATGACAAACTTGGCTCACTTCTGTCTCCCTTTAGCTGGTGTCTGGGTTTGTCACAGTCCCCTTCCTGCAGAGCCTTTGTTCCTCACTCAAGGTAGCCCCACTGTGCCCCTGGGTTGCATGGTTGGTTTTATTTCTAGGGTGTATTTGCACGTTCCCTGAAGTAGCAGCATTATTATGAAGTGTCCCAGTGAGATTTTATATTCACGGTGCTTTGGGATGCAATTTTCTTGATTTTTTTTTTCCCCCTTTTCTCTGAAACAGAGTTAATTTTTGCATGGCATTTATCAGGTTTTTAAATCTTTCTTTAAGCCTTTCCTGTTCTATTTCTTTTCCTCCATTAGTTCTGCTTTCCACTCTCTATTGGAATTGTGCTGCATGTTCTCCTTCAGGTATTCAGTGTGAAAAGTTGATTTGGAAAGAAATCACATGATGGACCTTTACTTAAAAATAACCTCAAAACCAGTCTAGCACATGTTTAAGCTAACATAAAATACATAGACTTTGTACTCTTGCCAATTGAGAGATTTTGTTTCTTTTACAGACCATGAGGGTTAATAATCCTCATGCTCACTAGCAGCAGCAAATATATTTGTTATTTTGGCCTAGATTTTGCTAAATTATCATACCCAAATTATTGTTTTATCCTAAATTAAGTATAAAAATAAACTTGTCACTTTGATGGTTCTAAACTTAAAAGGCCTTTCATGTGATATTTTGTATTCTATTAATTGTGGGGCTTTTGTCTCCTCTTAGTCACCACTGTGCCTTGTAATAAAATTACCCTTTGTGATATTCTTGATCCAAAACTGTGCTGTGAGCTTGGTTCCCACATTGAGGGCTGTGCCCTGCTCTCTGTAGAGCTGCAGTGTGTGTGACAGTGAGGCCACTCCAGCGAATGAGACTCACTTGGGTTTGTGCTTTCTTAGCTGAAGCAGAAGACAGTGGAGCTCACCAGGGCTTGCCAGAAGCAGTATGAGCTGGAGCAGGAGCTGGCCTTTTACAAGATCGATGCCAAATTTGAGCCCTTAAATTATTTTCCCTCAGAGGTAATAAGTTTTAAAATCATGGATCTTTTCATTGCCGTTTCCCTTGATTTTTCGACTTAGAAAATAATAGGGTTTTTTTAATAAAGCCCAACCTCTGTCATGCTTGCAAACAAAAGTGTGGAGGTGGCCAGAATGAAGTCCATAAGAAAAGTAAAGATCAGTAATCATTGACTACAATTAAGTTATGTCTGAGTAAAACTTAAGTGTAATGGACTAAATATCATCTACGTCAATTTAATACACTAAGAAACAGTTCCTCCAGATATTTGCAACAAACTGGCCACACCCCAGTTGGGTTTGTTTGGTTTTAATTCCATTATAAAGTAATGATGTTTAAGGCCAAAAAAAGCCAAGTACAATCTGTTTTCTTCTAATTTCAAATTGGTTTTCCTTTTTATGCTTGATAAGAGAGTTAAATGGGTGTTAGGAGTCGACTGCAGCATAGTTCTGAGATAAAGACTCTGCTTCTTACATTTCAGGAGGTTGAACTTGATAATGTACCTGGTGAAAGTCCCTACATTGGTAAGGCCAGGTACAAAAGAAATATGTTTATAACAGAAAGCTTCATCACAGACAAAGCTCAGCAGCTGCAGGTTGGGAAAATGCAACAGGAGGAGGAAGATTCCTGTAGGAAACCCCAGCTGGAATTGCATCTCCAAAGTCTAGATAAAGTACTGGAAGATAAGGAAGAAAAGATTAATTCAGGTAAAACCTTATTTTTTATCAAATAAAAAGATGTGTATCAGTGAGGTTTATTCCACTGGTTACATGCTTGACATAAGAATAGAAACAGTGTTTCAAAGGCTGGAAGTGCTGTGATTTTTAAACTGAACTTGATGCATTTTTGGTGTCAAAACTGCTACAGTTTCTTACTGCTGTTACTTTAAGATAACTCAGGATGAAAGCATTACATGTTACTGAAAACACTGTTCTAGGGAGGTTTCATATTTGATGCATGTATTTAATTGTGTAATACTTGTTAAAAAAACTTGGGACATACTTTTTGAGAAACCAGAATGTATTAGGTGTGATTATCCCTGGGTTAATGCTGTGCTGTGTTCACAGGAGCTGTGTATCAGTGTTATACACAATATTATAATGTATTCTGTGGGATTGTGGGGTTTGTGTTGGGTTTTTTTGTCTGCAGCACAAAGAAGATTAGAAGAACTGCAAAGTGAAATAGGGGATGCAGAGCAACAAGTGCTGAAAGTAACAGAGGAACTGCAACAACTGGAGGATGCTCTGGCCCAGAAAAAAGTGAGTTGTTCCACAAATAGCAAGGGAAGGTGTTTGAAGCGATGTTGATGTAAGAAAATACAACTTTTTCTCCCCATTCTTATCAAGAGGCCACTGTACAGACATAAATCCATTTGTTAAGCATCAGAAAAATCTTACAGGTTTTAGATTGCTTGTTCATAAATCAGCTTTTAGAGCTGTAATAATGGCATCTGAACGTGTTCATGTGTTGCTGCTGATTATTGCTGACTTTCCCCAGAGCCCTTTGCAGAACCTGCTTGTGCAGCTGATAAGCAATGGGGCTACAGAATTGGCAGCAAGAATTAATTTATCAGCATTAAACTAAACCAGCATCTTCCACTTCTTCAACTGTCATCAATTATTGCTATTTTTAATTTTGAAACTTGCCTGAAAATCAGTGACCAGGATCTTTTTATTCAAATGTTAAATATATTCTTGATCAGCTATGTTTTTCCAACTCACTCACCATCCTAATGCTGTCTCCAGATGTCCCAGGCCAGCAAGGATGCAATTGAACAGCAATTGAGTGAAAAGTTACAAATCCTGCAGGAGCTACAGAAGGAAACCTTAGAACTGGATAAACAAATAGAGAAACAGAGAAGAGAAATAGGGAAAAATCAGAAAGAGCTTGAAGATTTGCAGAATTCTCTTGGTTCTGTAAATCCTGAGGATCCAAGACATGTAAGTAAAACCAGAATCTGAAGTTTTTATGTACTGTGCAATGGACTAAAGGCAGCTTTAACAGGTGACCATTCACTTGTGCTTGTTTAATGAATTATATATTCTTTTGCTATTTATCAAAGTCATTATCATTTGAAAGTTCAAAAATCTTTACAGTTAAAAAATCCCACCAAACCAACCAGCTTTGGTAAAACACTTGAACAACTCATTTTCCCAGCAGGTGCTGTAGAGCATGTTAGGAACTAAACCTTTATGCTTTGCACAAACACGCTGGGCAGAGCCTGCAGACAATTTCTGTGCAAGAAATCCTTCATGCAGCTTTTTGTGGAGTCTGGCCTTAAAGGTTTTTAAAGATCTGTGTCTGGCAGTGCTTATAGAGCCTGTTTAGTGGGGACTGATGGCCTTTGTCTGCTGTCACATGCAGTCCTGTCAGTCCTGAGAGAATCAGCAAGGCCTCAGAGGTCACATCTCCCAGGGCTGGGGTGCCAAGGAGAGCTCGAGCTCCCACCTAACTTATTGATCTCCAGGGATGCAGGACTTTTTGACTCATTAACTGTGCTCAGGTACAGCAAATACTTATAGAAATTAAACTAAAATGAAACTGAATTATTTTTAATAGTGTTTTTTAAAAGCTTATATCTCTAAATGAAAGTTTTCCAGGCCAGCTGGATGCTTTGAAGTAAGCAACGAAAGATTTTTTACGCTTGGCTCCCTTATCAGCAGAGGCGCGAAAACACTTATTTAAAAAGCTCCTTTTATGTTTTTAAACTTAATTTCCTCGGCTGTTGGGTGGCACAAGGGTCGAGCGCGTTCCGGGAAGGCTCCCAGGGGAATGGCCGGGCCCGGGGGGCTGGAGCGGGCCCGGGGGGCTGGGGCGAGCCCGGGGGACTGGAGGGGGCCCGGGAGGCTGGGGCGAGCCCGGCCCTTCCCGCGGCCGCCCCTCGCTTCGAATCACAACACAGGAAGCGCCTTGCTGCCAACGGCCGGGAACGGGGCTGGGAACGGAGCTGGGAACGGGAACGGGGCTGGGAACGGGAGTGGGAAGGGGAACGGGGCCGGGAGCGCAGCCAGAGCAGCAGCTCCAGCCCCCGCCCCGGACCCCATGCACACTCCGCTCCATTCGTGCCCGTGCTGAAGCTCCCGGTGCTTTATTCAAATGAATTCCCGCTCAGGGGTGGGGCGTTCTGCAAGTGCTGTCTCAGGAAGAAAAGACAAAGGCAAAGCTGTAAGTGGTCGGGGACTTGTGGCTTTTTGTTTCTTTTTAAAGCTGCATTTTTGGTGCCGTTCGGCAGCGGCAGCAAAATGGCTCAGTGGGAGCGGCTCGGGTTGTACTTGTTGAGATTTGCTTTTCGAAAGCTGCAGGGCAGTTTGTGTTTAGCAAGGTGACAAGTTGAACTGTGTTGGTGTGGATGTTTAAGTTAACTTCCGGTTTCATCCGTTAAAAATACAAAAAGCTTTGGTTTTACTCATTTACTTTTGTTATGGAAGCAACTTTGTAAGTGTTCTTTTTTTTTCTGAGAACTCATATTTAAATTTTCTACTGCTAGCTCGATTTATTTTTTTTGAGCAGTGAGAAAAACGTGCAGGTAATCGTGACAGTATAATTCTGTATTTTCCCAAGTTTCTGGCATTTGGGCTGTTTCTGAGCAATTCCATACCAGCGAGAAACAACACTTTATTCTGTTGATAACCAAATTTTTGTAAACAGCTGAAACAATCAGCTAATTCATACTAAATGCATGAAGTCCTTGCCAAAGTCTGTGAGAGCTGTGTGGTGTATCTCCCAGAAATATTTTCATAAAATAAGATTTACTTAAGAATATTTACTTAGTAACTGTAAAGTTACTAAGTAAAGTTGGCCCAACTTGCTGTTTGTTCAGAGTATTTTCCTTCAAGTGCTGACCTGACATGTTCTAAAGCATCATCTGCCGTGAGGGCAATGCAGGATGACAGGATTAAAGGTTCTGGAAGAAATCATGTTCGTTCTTGACTAGGAGAGGAAGTGGTAGAACAAAATGTAAAGGCAGGAAGAAAGATAGTAGCCATGAGTAATAATTTATAAAGGCAGGCTTTATTCAGCCTGGGCAGGGGGGAGCCTGCAAACAATGCTGTTAGTCACAGATTGCTGCTTATCTGGGGTCCTTTGTGGGGCAGGAGTGAGGGAAAATAACAACAAGTAACAAACCCCAAAGCACCACAATGTGTGCTGAGCTTGTGGCTTTTCTTGCTGATAGTGAGACACTGCAGAACTGAGGCAAAATGCTGATTTGATTCTTTAAATCTCTGTTGATGTCCTGCTTTACCTTTCTGTTACTTGGCAGGCTCACATGAAAGCTCAAAAAGCAAGTAAAGAACAGCACCTTGATATAATGAACAAACATTGCCAGCAGCTGGAGACTCGCCTGGATGAGATGCTCTCCAGGATTGCAAAGGAAACTGAGGAAATCAAGGATTTGGAGCAGCAGCTCACTGATGGTAAACTTTAATTCTTGTCCTAAAGTATTTCTTGTACTTAGGGCAACGTGACAATTGAATTGAGGATTGTTTTGTGTATCTTTGCTCAAATGAAATATGGAATATGTGCAAAAGTGTTAAAAAACTGTTCTTAACTGGTGTAAAAGGAAACTGTGTTCACCTCACCACCTCACCTGTACCTGGCTGGGAAAGGGGAGCAGGAATACACAAAGAGCTGCAGTTTCTTTTTAACTCTTCCAGTAGCCAGGTTAACACAGTAATAGTGGGAATCCTAACCTTAAAACCAGGAGTTTTCTGGTTGAGTTCTAGGCACTTGTTTTTACTTACTCCAAGGCAAACATTTTAAATGGTGAAGGAAGGCAGTTTGGTTTGTTTGGTAAATAAATGTGGCTTCTTAACTACCTCAAATTCATTTTGCAGGTCAAATAGCAACAAATGAAGCACTGAAAAGGGATTTGGAAAGTATTATCATTGGGTTACAGGAGTACCTGCAAAGTGTGAAGCATCAGGCAAAACAGGCCAATGAGGAGTGTAAGAAGTTGCAGAAGGAAAAAGAATCTCTGCTGGGAAGATTGGCAGATCTGGAGGAGGAAAAAAACAACCTGGAAGTGGTTGCCATGGATGCAGAAAGTATGAGAAAAGTAAGCCTTGATACCTCTTTTCCCAAGTTCAGATATCTAAGAATAAACTTGGAAAAAAAAAATAAGATGGTGATCAGATTGGGACTAGGGAAGCAATTCCTTGGACAAAATCATTTCTGATATGGTGATTATGATTAGATGTGCTCACACACCTCAAGAATAGAATCTGGCCTCTAAAACCAGTTGCAAGAGACATCCAGTAAATGTGTGCTTTATGGGAGATGGCTCAGAAATGCAGTTTTACCTTGCAGGCATCACTGCCAATGGATTTGCAGGTGGCACTGTGGGGAATGGCAGCAGTGAAACCTCTGACATTGGCCAAGGTGTGTGTCAACAGCTTGGATCTGTCCTGTCAGCCAATGACACAGAGCTGTCTGGGCACCCTGATGAGTGTTCTGTAAACATGAATTCCTGGGACAATTGTGTGTCACTTCCAGCTCCACCTTTCTCACCTGGGTGTAGATTTTGGACAGACAGTGGCATCCCTGACCTGCAGTTGGAAGTGCCAACCACCCTCAAGTTTTAATGGAGTTCCTGAGTTAAAGGGAAGGGAGGTACTCTTAAATTGTGGCTCTCCCATGTACATCCTTCTAAAATGGATATCAAATTCCAGGAAATTGCAGTGCTGGAGGGTGCACTCCAGGAGCAGAGAGAAATAAATGAGTCCCTTCGAGATGCCCAGGGGAAGGTCAGCGCCTACGAGGCTGAGCTGGAAGCCCAGTTAAGAGAGAGGGATGCTGAAGCCAAGCAGCAAAAAGAAGAATTTGAAAGACTGAAACAACTTAGCCAGGTAAGAACAGAGCTTTAGTGCTGCCAGAGGTGTTACCTACCCCAGGACACCTCATCTCCAGCATTAAATCACAAACCACTGCTGGGAAGGTGTCCCCACACAGAAGGTGGTATCAGTTTGCTGGGATTTAGAACTTTGCTTTGAAGCAAGGTCCAGATGGTTTGCTTGGGGTTGTTTTGTTGGATCTTTTTTAGGTGCTGTCATATTGTTACTGTTTTAAGAAATTCATCTGTTGTGTATTTGGGTGACAGGTTGGGGTTGGGAGTGGGGTATTAATCTGGAGGTTTTCTGGTTTCGTAGATGGAACTGTCAGCCCTGCAGGATGAACTTGAAAAGGAAAGACAACTGTTGGAGAATGCTCAGACCAAAGCACAACTGGCAGAAGAGAAGGAACAACAAAATTACAAGCTGCTTTTACAGTTCAAGCAATTGCAGGTGAAGTATTTGTTGTATTAACAATTCCAGCTTTTATCACTTGTGGATTTGGTTACTTACATTTGTGTGGATTTTTCTTTTTTGTCTTTCTTTAGGGTGACAATAATTTCCTGAAACAACAGCTTAAAGATCTCCAGAATCAACTAAACCATGCGGTTGGTAACTTAATTCATCCTGAGGATGTCATGGCTTGTATAAATGAACTCAGGCAGAACCTTCAGACAGGAGCTGGAGAGATGAAGTGAGTAGAATAAAAGTACAAACAGTGTGAGATTGGAGCATGTGAAAGGGGCAGGACAAGAGGAAATGGCCTCAAGTTGTGCCATGGGAGGTTCAGTTTACATATCTGGGACATTTTCCTCCCTGAAAGTGTTGCCAAGCATTGGAACAGGCTGCCCAGGGCAGTGGTGGAGTCATCAGCACTGGAGGGATTAAAAAAAATTTAATATTTAATTTAATATTAAAAATATTTAATATCAAATATTTAATATTTAATATGTGGCACTTAGGGACATGGGTTAGTGGTGGCCTTGGCAGTGCTGGGGGAATGGTTGGGTTTGATGAACTCAGACTTTTCTGAGTTCTAAGATGAACTTAGGCTTTTCCAACCTAACCTGAATGAATTTACACAGCATGTCTTAAACTTGCACTGTTGTCTTAGGCTTCATGATTTCAGTATCAAGTCACTATTTTCTGTCTTGGAACCTGGATTGTTTCTCTTTCAGGTGTCCAAATTCAGCTGATGGTTTAGGGAAAAGCCTTGCAAATCTGCAGAAGGAATTCAATGGCATCCTTGCTGATGCTCAGAAGGAAAAAGAGAAAGCACGGGCTGGACAGAGGCAGTTGCAGGAAGAAATGGAATCCCAGCAAGAAAAACTGGAAGAAATACAGGAGAAATACAGACAGGCACGTATCAAACAGCAAAAGCAAGAGTGAGACCATTTCAGTTTAGTCTGAAAAATGTCACTTGCAGCTGAAGGATCAAGTTTCACTTGAGGAAGCTTTGCTACACTCTGTGTGACAGTGGAGTGTGATTTGATATTTTATTGATATTCTTCCTGATTATTACCTGGTTATGTGGTGAATTGGAATTTAGTCAATGATCTGTCTCAGAGGCAACAAAGACTTCAATGACCACTAGAAAAATACAGCTCTGAACCTTCTTGAAAGATCATTATATATATTTCTAATAAAATAACTGAGGCACTCTTAAAATATGAGTTACAGTGGCTAGGTAGTTATCTTTCCTTCCTGTTTTCATGCAAAGTATGCTGGTACCTGCATTTGCCAGAAATGTCTTTAATTAAATAATTAAAACAGGGTGGCTTTTGGTTGGAAAAAAGTTCTGGCTACTTATTGTAATGTGTTTTACTCACAGGTTAAAGCTGAAAACAGGCAAAATAAGAACAAGGTCCATCAGTTAGAGAATGAAATTCAACGTTTACATGAAAAAATAAAGAGCATGGAAGAGATTCAGGGCCTTGCTGATCAGCAGCTCCAGGAGGCAGATGAGGAAAAAGAGGCTATTCTTGCTCAGCTGGAGGATTTGGAGAAAAGGGTAAGAAAGGGTGAGGGCAGGTCCATGCATTGTTTGATTTCTCAGGAAAGAAGAGACAAAAACTTGTGAATTTTTGCATGTAGGAACACAAATGTTAAATATAACTTCTCTCTTTTCCTTATTTTTTACTGCTTGTCCTTGCTTTAGGTTTTTTTCCTAAGTAGTACAAAATGGGGTTGGGGGGAGGATGTCACACCAAGAGAAAAGCAGCATTGAAAATACATTGTAAAAGTCTATTTTTCTGCTTTCAGAAGAAAATAGAAGATGCCAGGGCACAAATGCAGGTGCTGAGCCTGGATAAGGAGCTGAAGGAGCTGCAGAGAGCAGTTGTCACCTCAGACAAGCTGGCAGCCACCGAGCTCTGCCTCGCTGCAAACCAGCTCAAGGCTCTGCAGGGGACCGTGCTCAGGATTAACCAGGAGAGAGCTGAGGTAAAGCAGCATGGAGAATTAATTAATTAATTGCTTGTTAATGCCATTGCAGTGGGAGCTGTCCTGGTGTCCTTTAAATGAGCTTCGGAGCTTTCTTCTGGGCTGTGCTGCTGCACAGGAGCTCTTGCTTTGGGCAGAGTTTGAGATGCAGTGAGTGAATTTTACTCACAGGGAGTGAGTAAATTGGGGTATGGAGAGGTGTTCCTGCTGTGGGAGGGAAGGGGATGATCTTTAATCTCCTATTAGCTGAAAGGCAAACAATAGATAATAGATAACACATTGTTCTGTAAGATAGGAAAGCAGAGAAAGGACTGGAAGTTTGTGCTTGCACAAACTGGAAACACTTTTGCAAACTGGGCAGCACTTTTGGCTACATAATAACATCTCCTCTGTACAAATGCTGTAAAGTTAAAGGAGAAACTGTATTTTACCCAGAACAGTCAGGTGCTGATGCTTCTCAGTGGTCAGCTTTTAGCTTTTCACGATGGCACATCTCAAGCCTGAGAAATGTTCCTGCATATTACAGCTCAAACGAAAATCTCACTTTCAGGAGATTGAGGAAGCCCAAGGGTTCTGTGCTGAGGCAGCTCGTGCTTCCCAGGCTCTTGCCAGAGCAGAAGCAGAAATAGAATTGCTACAACAACTCCTGAAGGAGAAGGAAGAGCAAGTAGGTTGTTTGCTCTGTGTTATGTGATAAAATACCAGTGAGTTTCTGAAAATGTTGTGTTTAGAGGTTCTTGCCCTGCTCTTTTCCCCTCAAGTTTTCCCAAATCACAATGTCCTTCCCTCCACTGACACCTGCCCAGGAATAAAGTGAAAACCTCACTGCCTGGAGCAGCTGAGTTTGAAGGAAAATCATCACCAGTTCACTTAAACACCTCTCTGGCTGTGGCTGAGCCTCGCTGTACAAAGGGGGATGGGAAGAGCAGCTTTGTGGCATTGAGTGGGAGCTTTTTGTGATTTAAACTTCTGTTTCAAATAGGTCCAGCAGGAAGTGGAGAAAGCTGGTGAGAAAACTGCTGCATCAAACACCCAGAAGTTTGAAATGAATAAATTAAGTGAAGCTGTGGAGCAGCAAAAAGCAGAGATTGAGCGTTTGAAATGGATGTTGGATAATATTGGGACAGGTGATTTCTCTTTTCTCTCCACTTCTTGCAGGTAGACAGGGATAGAGAAGATTATTATTGCCCATTTCTCACTGTTTGAACTGAGAATCTGGAGAATAAAGTGTTGAGAATATCCTTCTGTACAGGTTTATACAGGATAGCTGTCCATTTTCACCAGTTGGCACTTTTTACAGCTGTTTAGAAAACACCATTTGTGCTGAGCATCCCATTTAAACTGCTCCAGGACACTGCCAGAAATCTGTGTAAGGAAAAGCAGCAGCAGTTACCTGGATATGAACTTGTATTTCCACAATCTTAAACCACCAAACTCCCTGTGTATGTCTGTCACTACAGATAACTTCTAGTTTGTATCTCTCAGCAATTAATTTTTTAAAATATAAGTTTTTAAAATATAAGTCCCAGTTTAACTGGATAACACTGAGGAAAAAGTTGAATGCAGTATTTCTTGAACTATTTGCCTTAGATGCTCTAAAACTGTGATTCATTTCCAGGTAACAAAGATGAAATGGAGACTTTACAAGATGAAATTGCAGCCCTCAGAAATGTTCTCTCACAGCAGAGTGATCCCACCAGCAGTACAGCAGAGCCCCTGAAAAGAAGGGGATACTGGTGCTACATGCCATCATCACAGGTCAGGAGGAAAACTCCTGTTAGGGTTTGTTGATGGGGGAGAGTGAATTATAAATTTAGTAGGTTTGGGAGACAGTTAAAACCAAATATTTGCTGGTATGTGGGAGAAATACTGAAACAAAACACACACAAATGTTCCCTGGTAAAGGCCTTTACTGTGCTGACAGGAATCCAGGGTCCATAACATTGGGACACAGCTATTAAATGGGCAGTACTGTAAATCCATTTAGGTTAAAAGGGTTAAAGGGGGATGTTACAGACAAACATTGCTTTCAAAAGAACATTTGTCTGAATTTAAACCCAGTATTGCTAAAATACATTCAGTGCTTTTAAAGCAGCATCATGCTTAGGGCTGAGAGACAGCAGAGGATGTGTAGCCTGTTCTGAGAAACCATCACAATGTCTGCAACACATCCTATATTTGACATGATTTGTCATCTCTAGATTAACACATACTGTGTTTTTTTCTCTAGGCTTCAACTCCTGCTTCCCACAGCACCAAAGACTCTGGAGTGTGTTTGGGGTGCTCTGGCCCATCCCCAGCCAGGAGAGGGAGTGCTCAGGACAGGCCCTGTGGGAGGGAAGACTTGCCCAGCCAAGGATGTTGGGTTTATTCACCTGTCAGAAATAGGTTGTGCAAAGCAAATTCTGGCAAAGGTAAGTCAGGGTCAGCCTCAGAATGTTTAGGAGCAGACTAAAGATGGGCTTAGAGTTCACAGAGAGTTCTTTTGATAGGCATGAGTGAATGTAAATGCTTATTACTGCTGAATAACTTAATTTAATGCTTGTTACATTTTTGTAAATTACATAGAATTTAAAATGTGCATTTGAAGACTATCCCTACTGAAAAAATGATTAAAAATAACATGTTTGGGTTTGGTTTTTTTATAGATAGAAGAACAAAAGAAGATGGTGAAGGAAATGCAGGATCTCCTGTCCCTGAAGGCTCTCCCTTTGTCCCACCCCCGGGCACAGTGATTTACACAGCCCTTCCAGATGGGGCTCCTGCACCTCAGGGCATGGGGCTTTATGCCCCTCCTCCTGCAGCAGCCACTGGAGCTCCAGTTGGATCCATTATCCATGGCCCACCTCCTCTGGGATCCCAGGTGGTTTATGGCCCTCTGCCTCCAAACTTCACCGTGCCACTCGTTCCCCTTGGAGTGCTCCACTGCAATGTGCCTGAACATCGTGATCTGGTAAGGACCAGAGCTGCAGCTGCAGGTGGAACCTTTGGGAACTCACTGGCAGATGGGTCAGGAAAAGGTCCCTGCTAGGAAGGGTCTGCATCTGGTTACAGTCTTTGCCATCTGCAGCTGCTCCTGGGTAATAAATCCTGAGAGCTGGAAAATAGATCCTGATCCTGTTCTGTTCCCTGTGTGCAGGAGAGCGAAGTCTCAAGGCTGGAAGACACCGTGTGCTATTTAAAGTCTCAGAAATACAAAGAGAAATGCTCAGAGGCAGCTGAGCAGAAGCACCAAAAAGAGGTGGAAAGACTGCACAGAAATGTTGAAGAACTTGAGCACGAAAGAGAAGAGCTGGAATGTGAAGTGGCAGAGCTGCGCCGAGCAGCTCAGACACGGAGCACACGCAGGTGGGAGCAGTGCATGGGATGCACTGGAAGGAGCATGTGCAAATAGCTAAACCTTTTCCCAGAAAAAATCAGCTTTTTGACTCATTTACAATTCTAGAACTTCAGGAGACTCCAGGCCTTTGGCATCTTTGGATTTTAATTCCATGTTTTTCATCCCGAATTTTCAGGGACTTTATTGAGGGCTACACTGACAGCCTCCTTGCAGAGCTGCAGCTGGAAAAGTCCCTTCAGCAGCAGGAGGATGTTGCAGAGGAGATTGAATGTGCAGAGAAGACTCTCCTGAAACGCCGGGCCGAGCTCAGAGAGGCCGACAGGCTCCTCACAGAGGCTCAGGTGGAACTCGAGAGCACCCGGGGCAAGGTGAGCGAAGGCAAAGCCCTGAGGGCAGAACGATTTGAGTTGTGTTTCGTTTGTCTAGGCAGTTTATTTTCATGTGGGTGGCCTGAAGCCTCTTAAAATGGTTCTGTATGAGGATAAGTTGTGGGATAAACTGTGCTGAAAGAACTTGGTTTAGTCCTTGTTGAAGAGGAGGAAGGTTTTCTGCTCTGGACAAGAGAGGAGAAAGAGTTGTTCATGGTAGAAAGTATCAGGGCTAATTATAGGAATATTCAAGCCAGGAGCTCACCTTTAAACAGCAAATGCAGCATAAGGTGGAATGTGTTGTTTCAATCTCCAATTTTTGTTCCAGACTAAAGAGACTCTGCAGAAGTACAATCGTGCCAAACACCATTTGTCCTGCACTGAAATGGAGGCAGAGGAGCTGGAGCAGAGGGCTCAGGAAACAGCCACTAAACTTGGTCAAGCAGCTCAGCAGCTCAGGTACCCTGGGTGCTCCTGTGGGTTTGTGTCACACGGGGTGAGGACAAGGACTGGGGTCTTTCCAGTATTGACACTGCTTTTGGAGAGGGAGAGCTGTTAAAATGTTAATAAAAGGTGTAAATGCTCTTCTAGGTTATTACAGGCAGATACAAGGGGTTTGGAGCAGCACAAGAGGGAACAAGAAGGTATTTTGAAGGAAATCAACAAAATGGTGGCTGCAAGAGAGTCTGAGTTCCAGGCATTAAACCAGAAGATAGAAATGCTCACTGAAAGGTGAGTGCCTTTCACTTACAATAAACTGTATTAAATTAAACATGTCCTCCTCCAGTAAGTCACTGCCTGAGATATTCTCACTTCCTCTGACTCCTGTTTTTGTCCTCACTCTCAGTCTTCAGAAGCTCCAAGGAGATATTCGACTTGCAGAAGGTAACGAGGGCCAGCATCTCCAGATCATCAGAGAAGCAGAAAACCTTGTTCAGGGCAAGAAAACTGAGCTGGAAACATTGAAAGATCAGGTGAGGCTTGGCCTCCTAACCCTGGGCTATCCATTGTGTTGGAATTGACCTTTATCTCATAATTCTGATCCCAGTCTCTGACACACCAGTTCATGTGTGTGTTTAGCTACAAAAACAAAAGCTTCCACTGATTCTTCTGCTGAACTTCTCCACTGCAGATTTCTGCTCAGCAGGAAGAGCTCTTGTTCCTGGAGCAACAAGTGGCTCAAAGGACAGAAGAGCTCCGTGGCCTTCAGGAGTGCATTTCCCAAAGGAAAGGTGACCTCAAAGAAGCTCTTCGAGATGGAGAGACTGAAGCACATGAAAAGCTTCGTCAGATCAGGGTAAGTTTCCCAAATGAGTTTTCAAGTCATTGTAGCAAAAGCCTTGAAGTGCTACAAACATTCCAGGAGGTTTCCACAAGATCAGTTCTGCTTTTTGCACCCTCCCCAAACCCACTGAGAAATAGAACATGTGAGTTTATGGCTCTGTGTGACTAAAGCTTGGTCCAGATGCACAAAGAACTCCCCAGTTCCAGTAATTCTTACAGAACTGGTCCCTTGAGAGTTAAATTCCATTAAATATAAGTCTCTGAATGACTTCCTGTTGCTGAGGAGCAGCTGCTGAAGGAAATCAGTGTGATCAGTGTGTGTAAAACACAACAGAGCTGCCACAGTCTGTCCCTGTCCCCATTTGCACAGAAAGGATTCTGTACTCCCCTGCTGAAATCAGTATCAGGGCTAATTATATTTTGTGGTTGATTTTCTTTTGTGAGGGCTTCTTGTCTGACTTTGTTTTAAGGCCTATTATTCCCTTGAATGACAATGTTGTGGTAAGACTTGGAGATCAAAATCTTTGCAGAATTACTACTCTAAATCATCAGCAAGCAAGACTTTAACCTAAATATTCTGTGGTTTTTTGTTTGTTAAACCAGAATAGTGATGACAGACTGTTAAATAATTTTATAAATATTTAGAACTTCAGTTTAAAGGAAAACTTCATTTAAAATTGCAAATAATGGTATTCCTTATAACACATACTCACAGGAAATAAAAGTACTTCTGGGAGAACTTAGTGTTGAGAGGAAAGAACTGGATGTCCAGATGAATGAGAAAAGAGCACAGCTTTTGGTCCTAAAGAAAGATATTAGAAAGGAGGAGGAAAATCTTCAAGGAATACTTGGGCAAATCACCAAGCATAAGATGGGTATGTCCTGGGATTTGGTGGGTTTTGTGTAGATTGGGAAGGAATACACAGAGCTCTTTAGTTCATCCTCATCCTAATCCAATAACTGCTGTTTATTTCACCTCACTAGAACTGAAACATGTGCTGGAAATGCTGGAGCTTGAGAAGAATGAACTGGAAGGTTTGAAACTACAACATGACCAGAAGGTCAATGAGCTGGAGAAGACCCAGGTGGCCATTCTGGAGGTAAGAAATGCTTCTGTGGCTGATGCAGAAACTGGGAGAACTGTGCTTCTCTTCAGCTCTGGGTAACAGAGTCCTGATGCTTTTAAATCAATCAGTTTCTAATCTGATTTCAGCTTATCACAGAAAAGTCTTAAGTCTGCTTAGGCCCTTTAAAATAATGGGATTTTTTAGTGCGTGTGAGAGAGAGGGAACACAGAAGCTCTTCTGTAGAATGATGGATGCTGGCTTTTTAGGAGCTTCCAGAGTCTTTTTATCTAGATTCTGTGTCCTCACTTGCAAAGAGTGAGTCTGGAAGAGAGTTTAACTCAGCTGGATGATCTTCTCTAGCATTAAAAAGCTCCCCAAGGTACTTGGTACCCTTCTATTGTCACCTTCCTCCATTAAATGCACTCAGATTACTCAGGCTGCAGCTAAGGATGTCCATACTTGTTCTGTTCTGGACCATATAAACGTGTTACCCACCATGCCTGTTCTTCCTAGGAGAAGTTAAAACTGGAGAATATTCAGAGGTTATTTCAGTGTCAGCAAGGGGAAGTGGATTGGCAGGAACAGCTCCTCAGGAAGGACCGTGAGGAAAACCAACACCTGGGCTCTCAAATGAGAGCTCTGCAAAGCAGCATCGAGGCTCTGACCAAAGAGAAGGAGAAGCTCCAAGAAGAATCCAGGAGTTTGGAGAAGAAGTTGGCACAAACCAAAAGGTGGGGGAATGTCTTCTTCCTGCAAGGATCAGAAGGGATGGGAAGTACTTTGAATGTCTGATTGTTGTAATTAAAAATACAGCTCAATCTTTGAGGTGCCCAATGATACAGAATAGGCAGTTCCTTTTGTTCTGTGGAGTTTTTGCTCTAAGCCTCTCTACAGCAGACTTAAAAATATTCAGGAATGGAGCTGATAAATCAGCAGCATTTGTTATATCCTGGCAATGCCACGAGAAATGTTACAAGAAGTCAAGTGTTGCATGTCAGAACAGGACATTTCCTTGCTCTGAGTGCTGGTACCATCCCCTTGGGCTCAGAGAGCCCAAGTCCTCACCAAGGATTTCCAGCTAACCAAGAACATGATCCACATTTTACAGAGACTTAACTGCTGCTGAAGACAGCAGCAGAACTGCACTGTCCAACATGGAAAAAATGGAATTGAATGTTAAGAACCTGCAACAGGAGGTGGAGCTGCTGAACAAGCAGAAGAAATCACTGAATGCAGAGATTGTTGCTGTCCAGGAGGATCTTCAAGGTAAAGATCAATTTTTGGGTTTAAGCTGTGATACATTTTAAGAGAAATTCTGTTAAAAGACACACTTTAACTGGACTGTGTGCTATTAAATATTCAGCATGCTCAGATGTCCATGGGCAGAAAGTATTTAACATGTTGAAAAGATGGAAATTTCATTTCTGTTGTTCACTCTTCATTTATGAAAAGAGAGAATTTCTGTGTCTTGGTATTTCAAAATGCTGATTGAAAATCTCTTGTCACCAAACACTTTTCTAGGGAAAAAGGAAGAACTGGAAACACTGAAAGGAGAACTGAATAGCTCAAGGCAGCAGCTTCACCTCGTGGAACAGGTTGGTTTTAGTGGAACACATCCTTATTGTCACTCTGGGAGTCTCTTGTTGCTCCTGACCTGCTCATGTGGGCACAGCTCAAGGTCAGAGCCCTGCAGAGCTGAGAACAGGGACTGCTTTATCTCCTTCTTCTTGCTGAGTGTGGAGTGGGTTTATTGTTTTTTTGAAGAAATAATTTAAAAGCAGCCAACCAACCAGCACTTTCTGGCTTTTTATCTGCTGGCTCCTTCTGTGCTAATTCACTCCGTGGCTGGTTTGAGTGGAAGGAACCCTGGGTGTGACAGTGACCAGCTCTGTTCTCTCAAACCCAAACCTTTTGGGCCGGTTCCCCTTCCCAGCTCCTCCTGCCATGTGCTTTTGTTGTACATTGCAGGATTTGGAAAACAACTCAAGGCAGCAGGAGGAGCTGCTCAGAGAGCAGGCAGCCCTGAAGGAGGAGATCCGAGAGTATTTGAGGAAACGAAAGGAATGCCAGGAGAGGCACAAGAAGAGGGAGAACCAACTTCAGCAGCTCCAGAAAAAGATCGGGGAGAAGGAAACAGAACTCGCCCAACAGGAAGTGGTAACGAGCCCCCTGACTTGCCTCACTTCCTCCTGACCTTAAAAATAATTCAGGCCAAAAAGTTTGGGGTGTGAGTTTACAAATAATCACAGAGGCACAGACTGGTTTGGCCAAACTAGCTCAGGTTGGGTGAGGAGTTTCAGCAAGGTTAAAGTTACCCAAAAGAAAAATGGAGGGAGCTGTTCTGCCAATGAGAGAGGCAAGAAAAATTGACAAACATTTTTTATCAGTAGGGACTGTTAGACTGCAGTTCTTTCCAATTTCTGCTGCTTTTATTTCTCTGATGTCTCTTAGTGGTGGTTTCTGTTGTCCCTGAGTTGGTTCTGGTTCAAGCTCACAGTTGGGGGGTGTTTCTGGCAGGTTCTTCATCGCCTCAAGCAAAACTCAGAGCGTGAAGGGAAAAAACTGGAAGAATGTACAGCTAAAGTGAAGGATCAGAAAATCTTGTTGGAAAAGGAACTAGCAGATCAACACAAGAAACTGGAGCAGGCAATAGCTAAAGTCAGGCTGGCAGAAGAAAACCTTGGGAAGCTGGAAAAGGAGGAGTCCCGGTGTGCAGCTCTTGAAGAAACCATCAGAAAAAGCAGTAAGAGGCATTGCACAAATGAATTGTCACCATCTCTGGGGGCTGAGGTTAATGGCACAGCAAATATTTCTGTTGATCTTGCTCGGGTTCTTGGTGTTTGGAAAATATCTGCTGTGTATGAAGTGGGCCAAGGTAAGTTTTTGCTAATCAGGATTTTTTTTTTTAAATGTTCATTACAGAACATCAGCTCTCAGAAAAAGAATTACAGTTACAACAAAAAGACAGAGAAATACAGTATCTTCAGAAAGAACTGGAAGTCTCCAAGTCTGAGCTAAAGCAACTTCAAGGTCAGATAGTGTCAGAGAGGAGAGAAGCAGAAAAACAAATCTTGTGTTTGAGAGAAACACAGAAAATGCAAAGGATGGAGCTTGAAAGCAAACTGCAAGTAAGTCCTGGCTGAGGGGAGAAAGTCTGGGGGTTTGGGTTATTTTGAACAGCAAAATGGTGGAACACCCTTTTTTGTCATTGGAGGTATAAAGTAATGCATCAACTTCCTGAGCAGACTTGAGGCAGCAACCTCTGAAACTCCCAGTGCTGCACAGCACCTGAGTTCCTCCTCTTTGACCCTGTGTCTGCCTTGAAGAAGCTGTGGGTTCTCTTAGTCCATGTTCTGTAGTGGATGCTCCCAGTAAAAGGCCTCTTCCTGCACTTCCCTAGGAGCAGAGGTGTGGAGATGGCAGTTTGCAGAGTGCCAGAGCTGTGGCTGAGCACGGCACCCACAGGAGCTGCCCACGAGCCAAGAACCTCGTGGGGGACCTGGGCCAGCCCCAGGGGGAATGCAGAGACCCCCAGAGCCAGGTACAGCTGGGCACCAAATCCAGGGGGGTTCAGGGTTTGTGGCTTCAGACAAGTTCATTTTGTATTGGTTTTGAGTCTCTTCCTCCTGTATCACAATTGAAAATACACCCAGAGTTGTAATTTATGCAAATCACTAAATGCTAATGTTCAGAGCTACTCAGTAGGCATTTAACAACTTGCCAGTGGCAGCCTGGGCCAGCTTTTTCTTCTTTAGATACTCACTTGAAATTAAAAAGTGATTCACCTTGTGTGACTCCTTCTAGTCCTTCAATAAATCCTTTATAAGTTGTTTTGAAGTCCTTTAAAAACAGAGGAGAATGTTGTTGGCAACTGCAAAGCATTTGGGAAGGCCCTGCAAGGTCAGAGTGTGGCAGGGTTAGGTTAACAAGTCCTGGTAACTGGAGTTGCCTGTTCCCATCTGAGGGGCTTCCCTGGCAGAGTTAACGCTGGAACCAGGGCTGCAGCAGGTCAGAGGCTTTGGGATTTCTGACTGCAGTGGTCCAATTGTTGCCATGTCCAGAAGAGCCTTGTTCAGTTATGCAGGAAAAGCCCTCAGGACTGATGTTTGTAACCCAAGTGTTCTGTGCTGCAGGTTAACACCCAAGACCTGGAAGAGAGACAAAGGGAAATGGAGAGTGCAGCAACGTTGCTTAACCTGGAGGTTGAAAATGAGATTAGGACGGGGTTTAAATCTCCACACTCATCTTCTCCAGACCCCTTGGAGGATTTGGAAGCTTTTCCTGAAGGAAGGGGAAGTGTGCAGTGTGAGTGTGATAACTCAGAGACTGCTCCCTTCACTGCTGCTGACAGACAACTCCTCTCCTTGGAAGAAAAGTTCAATATTTCCAGACTCTTCTTAACGGTAAAATGCTTTGGACAAGCAGCTGCTCCTGCTGCTGTGTTGGTCCCTCTGGCTGAATGTGCTTTTCTTTTCCCAAAGGATGAGCAGTGGCGGGGAGAGGCGCTCCGGGAGAAGCTGCAGCAGCACGAGGACCGGCTGAAGGTGCCACATCTGTGCCCCTCACACTCCTTGGGCCCCTTCAAAACATGATCTAAACAACCTGGGCAAGGGGGAATCCTCCTCCAGCTCGGGCAAACCCACTCTGTAATGACCAGAGAGAGGAGCTTGGGGTGGGAACAGTAAAAGCCTGGCTGTAGCAAGATGAGTAATTTTAATTGGCAATTAATTGGATGTTGGAGTATTCCAGCAAGATTCCCTCACTTATATCATCCTGTGGTGTATCAGCACCATGACAGAGGAGTTCAGCACCACCCACAATCACTTTAGGGTCCAGGCTCAGTTGGAACACGGCCATCAAAACAGAGCCTATTTAAAAATAAC
The DNA here is from genome assembly GCA_013397815.1 of Aleadryas rufinucha. Classification (NCBI taxonomy): domain Eukaryota; kingdom Metazoa; phylum Chordata; class Aves; order Passeriformes; genus Aleadryas; species Aleadryas rufinucha. The sequence continues at coordinate 54,108 of VZTH01004439.1, forward strand.
TCCAAACCCCACTGTCCCCTGCTTGTGGTGTGAGACTCAGACCTTGCAGCCTTTAGGGCTTGGCTTGGTGGTGCCATTCCTGGTGTGACCACGGTGTGTTGCAGGCGCAGCTGCGGCGCTGCCTGGCCAAGCAGGCCGAGGTGCTGCTGCGGGGGAAGCGGCAGACGGCCGGGAGCCTGCACAGCCTCCAGCGCCAGCTCCAGGTGCTGGATCACCTGGTCAGCAGCACTGCTTCAGATTCCTTCTTCCTGCCCAGCAGCCCCAGCCTGGGATCTCTTCACAGCACTCTGAATGTAACAAAAGCTCAGGTAATGTTCTGCTGCAGACCAGAGTTCTGAGTTGGGGGAGTTTTAATGGTTTTTCTCTCACTGGGAGTTGTTACAGCCACGTGCTGCCTCTCTCTGAGGCTGGGCAGGGGTTTCTGAAGGTGGTGATCACAGCCTGCCCCTGCTCTGGCAGTAGCTGATGTCTCTGGAAAGGCTGAGCTTTCCTCACAGTGGTTTGGGGGTTTCTTACAGGTGCCCAGCAGCCCGGGAAGCGTGTTGGGATCGCCAGCGCTGCGTTCCAGCTCCCAGGGAATCTCTCGGTGAAGGCCAGAGGTGAGATGGGGCTTCAGGCCAGTTCCAACCTCCCAGAGACATGAGTGGCTGCAAGGCTGAGGGACCATGGGGCAGCTGTGGCTTCACAGACCACACTGGCCCTTCCCAGGGACAGCATTGCCAGGGCTGTCTGTTCTGCTTTAGGTTTGTGTGTCGTGCAGCAGAGTCGGGGTGAGAGCTGCTGGGAGCTCTCCTGGGACATGGAGTTACTGCTGCAGAAGTTGTTGCCATCCCTGATCTTCCAGGACCTTTCCTGGTTTAACTGTTCAGCCCCGGGTACAGCTGGTTCCACACCAGCCTCGTACGAAGTGTTCCTTTGTAACGGTTTAAGGTAAAAATGTTACTTGAAAAGTGGCTTCACTTTAAAAGCAAAGCCCAAAGCACATCCACAGCTTGGACAGGGACCCTCAGGTGCCACCTCTGAAGAGTTCTCCTACCTCACTGGGTGAGCCTTGTCTGAAAAGGCCTTTGCCAGCACTCACAAACAGCTGCTGCAGGGCCTGTACTGTGAAGGTTTTGTACAAGTGAGTAACAGGTTTATATATATATAAGTTGGTTTGTTTTTTTAAAAAAAAACCCTATTTAAAATGTGTATTTAAATACATGTCCAAACCAACCTCCTCTTTAAGTGTTCAGCCAGTGGCCAGTTTCCACTTTAAAGAAACCTTGTTCCAAGGCNTTTTTAAAAAAAAACCTATTTAAAATGTGTATTTAAATACATGTCCAAACCAACCTCCTCTTTAAGTGTTCAGCCAGTGGCCAGTTTCCACTTTAAAGAAACCTTGTTCCAAGGCCTGATCTGCTGCCAAATGCACAGAGGTTTAAAATACAATTATTTTGGATACTTCCTTAAAATAAAACTTTTGTGATTGATGCTTTTATATGGGGGTAGTTGTGGGTTCTTTTCCTTAAAGCTCTTCTCCAGGACACTGATCCTGGCACAGCCCTGGACAGTGACAATGCTCCAGGATTCCTTGCAGGAATGTGTCCAACACTGGCATTTCTGTCCTTGCACCTCTTCCTGGCTGCTGGGTGAGCACCTCTTATTGTCCCAAGGCTTGGCTGCATCACTTGTCTGAACAGCTGGATACAGATAATGGCTTCTTAACAAAATTACAATCAACTTACTCCTACTTAGTAGAGGAAAAGCCACTTTGTAAATCCTTCAGGCACAGGACAACACAGGCCAGTGGCTGTCCCAGCCCTCCCCACCCTTTCCCAGGGCCAGGCTTTGGCACCACCACTCTCAGTCTTGCCCTTTCTCATCCTCATTAAAAGATAACATTTTTCTCTGCAGCGTCACCCAGCCATTGTCAGAGTTCCCAGGGAACAAACACCACCCAGCCCTGCTTCCCTTAGAGAACAGCTCTGGAAAACACTGCCACATCCCTCTGGGAAGCCCTGTGAAGTTTGTACCAAGGCCCAAGGTAAAGGCTGAGCACAAATCCCAGCACTCCGAGGAGCTCTCCGCCCTCAGAGGTCCCACCCTCAGCACAGAGCAACACACCAGGGAGGTTTATCTAGATACAGGTACTTTATTTACAAATATTTAGATTAATAGCATTGTTACATCAAATGAGGAGTACAGCAGTCCAAACAGATCCTTTCTGTGACAGAAACAATAAGACCTACTGTAACTTACTCTGGGAGTACAGGTATTGCACCTCAACAAGCTGTAGTCATTACAACACTGACTTCACATCAGCAGCAGGTCGTGGTCCCTGGGCAAACCCTGGTGCAGCCTTGGGTTAAGCAGGATGCAGGAGCTGGAGATCTTGAACATACCCATCTACTGAGGAACAGGAGTTAAAAAAGGACTAACCAGACAAAACAAAGGGACAGCACACGAGTTACCCAAATCCTATTGTCTGCACATTCCAGTTTTGGCTTTTATTTAACATTGACTGTACAATACTCTGGTACCACTGGTTACTTACAAATCTGAACATGGGAGAGTTTTAGTGTCTAGAGAGGGATTTTCAGACTACTTTGTATTTGAAATGCTGCAGTAAGCCTGAAGTGGGACATTGGATCGTGGTTAAGCACTTACCCCCTTCCATTTTTAAACCATGTGATGCTTTCCAGGTGAAGCTGCACAAGGAGCCACAGTAAAACCCCACATTAGTGCAGCAACACCCTCACAGGCAGGGTCACCACGTGCCACCCTCTCACACACATGCCAGGCTGTGGCACCCCAGGAAGGATGTACTTGAAGGCTTGAAGCAAAACCCTTTAAAAAAACCCCTCACACAGCACTGTTAAAAAATACAAGAGCAGTTAAAAATCCCTAGAGAGCACACGTTGTTCCAACTGTCCGGTTCAGCCTCTGCCCATTCCCAAAGTTATAGGTATAAAAGCGGGAGGTGTGCGAGAGCCCGGCCACGGCTGAAGCCTGAGAATGCCAAAGAGAAGCAGGCAGAGCACTGCTGAGTGCAGAGGGGAGGATTGCACAGTGCAGAGATGAGAGCCACACCCCACTAGTGTTAATGTCTGTGTCCCCCAGCACCGTGGGGACCCCGTGAGTGACGCCCAGCAGCAGCAGCCACAGCTGGGCTGTGCTGCCAGGGGGGCACAGAGAGCTCAGACTGTACAAACGGGGGGTTCTTACACACTGCTCTAATGCCAGGCATCGTTTTCTTCATTAAAATCATATACACAGGATGTATTTAACTGTTAGCTCAGTTCCTTCAAATTTTATACATATTTACGTTCTGTTAACAAAGGTAAAGGATAAAAGTGGCAAAAAAAATGACGTAAAGCTATTGAGCACAAGAATGAACGGATCGCTTCCCTGCGCCACCCCGACCCCAGCACATCCCACAGGGAATTCTTCCAACAAAAGCACATCATTACAGAGCCCCTCGCTACCATCGGAAGTCATTTCACAGCAAAAACTTATCCTTTACTACGGACAGCTCAAACAGTTAGAGGTGGGGAAGAAAGGCCAAAGAACCATAAAATAAACCATACAAGACAAAGCCCTGCGAAAGTGTAAAATCAGGAGTCCAGCATCAGTGCTCAGTTTAAATTATGTATCGGTGACACTATCACAAGGACAATCAAGGAAAAAAAAACTTCTAGATTTACCATGCAGGAGAGGTTTTATTACTCTACTTGCCTTTGATAACCTGATTACATCTAAAGTTGTTTAGCAGTTTAGTACTGTGTTAAACTTGTCTCAGAGTTTTAATTAAACCCAGTAAGATGTACAGAAGATGGGGAAGCGGTCAAAAGCACCACTCCCTAGAGCCAGAGGTGAGGGGTCAGAGGAGCCACGCAGGGGTCACTAGCAGCCACAGCCTTCTCTCTGGGGCTGGGGTTCGCTCGTTAGCCGCCCTCCCTGCGGGGCTGACGGTTTGTGCTGTACGCCCGACTCGGCCGCGTTCAGGTCCAGGCTTCCGTCTTGGATGTTCTGGTAGATTTTCTTGGCAGCCTCCAGGAAGGCGTCCTCCACGTTCTCTCCACTGCAAGAGAGCAGCAGGAGTTACTGGGGCTGCTGCTGGAGGGAGCTGGGCAGACACTGCCCCGGGACTGATGGGCACTGCCCCATCCTCTCCCAGCCCCGGGACAGGGCAATGCCCTCCCTGCTCACTGCACCCATCAGCACCAGCCAGGAACATGGAATATGTGCCAAAGCACTGAGGAGCAAAAAGGAGCCAAGGCATCGAGCTGCAGGGCAGTTCTGACAGAGCCACTGTTGATCAAAACCTCTTTGTGTTACCAAGTTCTGTTCTGACAGGTGGCAGTGGGAGCCCCATTTCCTGGTGGCCCTGGGCACAGTGGCACAGCCAGTCCTGAGCATGGCACAGCGATTCTTCACTTACTGGAGGCACTGGTCATTGCCTACAGACCAAACTTTCAGCTCTGGACACCCAGGGGAAGGAACCCTTTACCCACATGAACACATTCCACACTCAAATAAGGCCTGAAATCCAAACTGGTTCATTTGAATTCAAGCAGTCTTTGCCTGAAATGCAGCCAGAGGTCTCAGTTCCAAGTTACTTTCAAGTCAAAGCAAACAGACCAATGTGAACCATCACTGCAGCCAAAAGTCACTTACGTTTTTGCACTTGCTTCAAGGAACAATAAACCTGTTCAGAGACAGAGGTTTAACAGTCAGTGCACAACACACCTCAAACAGCCCGAAGTCAGACACATCACGACCTTCCCATTACATGCAAGACACTATTTCAGTACTGAACAAGGTTTTGTGACTATGTTAAGGCATCAACACAAGCTGATTTCTAGAACTAAGCACAGTTAGCACTAAGCCAGACTGCCTGAGGCACAGCAGGAGTTTGTACATACAATTCCATGACTCTGGAAGTGTAAGCTTGCAGCTATCAGTGCTGAGGAATCACTTTAACTTTATCACTATCTTGTAGGAAATGTACCAGCTCAAGAGGAAAAAACACACCATTTTCTTCAGCAAATTGTTTGGCTTCTTCATATGTAACATCCCTCTGTGCTTCCAGGTCTGCTTTGTTTCCTATGAGGATTATCACCTGGGTCAGGAGAGACAAAGTCAGTCTGGGAAAAAGCTTATGAGCCTTTTCACTGCCACCTTCATTATTAATTAATGAGACTTTTTAAAAAACCAAAGGGAAATATGCAGAGTAGATTATCTACAGAAGCCATGCTCCTTCTGGAGAACTCTGCTCTAGCACTCCCCACTCTGGGAAAGCAGGAACAGCATCTCCACCTATCACTTCCCAAGGCTTTAGGATGTTCTCATGAGATGAGGTCCTAAAAAGCAGTGATGCTGCTCTTTACTCATGAGAGCTGTACCCTGAGCCACTTCTTGTATTTGTTTAATCGGCTGCTAATCCAGACAGAATCTTTACAGTTTTCTTTCCTCACAGCACAGATTTCTCATCAATTTGGTGCTAAGGTATTTTAGAGGCATTCAGGAACAGGCTGAAGAACAACAGTTCTGTGATATGGGGAGAGAGATCCAGAAGAATCTTCCTCCACAAAACCTGGTCAGCTTCTGCTGGAGATCCAATTTACATTCCAACCTAAGGACAGCCTTCACCTCATTACTGACAAAGCAAGGACTAACACAAGTCAAGGTTGGTCCAGATTTCATCCCAATGCTTCAAATAGACCCTGAAAGGTGAGTGGCACCAGAAGACTTTCAGAAGAAGCCCTTTTGCTGCAGCTGCAGTAAGGGAAGTGAATCACTGCACTCTGCAAGTGGGAACAGGAGCAGTGGAGAGAACACAGGCAGCTCTTGCAGAGACCACTGCAGTGCTTTGGCCTGAGCCTCCCACCTCTTGCTCAGGGAGAAGCAATCTTGCTTTTAAGCTAAATGAAGTCCAACTTACAGTATTTGGATTGGTGAGGTTCCTTGCATCTGTCAGCCAGCTGCTTAAGTGATTATACGTACTTCTTCTGCAGAGAATCAAGAGAGGACACTTTTAGCCTTTTATAAAATATTTAGGTGCCAACAGCACAGTCAGCATCCAAACATAGCAACATCCATCATCCCTGTTCTTCTCCCCACCTCAGACAGGCAAAGCAGCAGCAGTGTGGACTCAGACCACAAATTCAAGTCAGCTTTAAACCCCTGGAGCAGCTTTTACACCAGCAGTGGAAAGGCAGCCCAACTCCCACTGCCAGCACACAGCTCTGCACACAGACAACGCTGATGCTGTTCTGTACAGAACACATTAAAGGGTTTCCTGTCAAGTACTCTTGCAGAACACAGTGCAGAGAACAGCACTTCAGTAACAAACTGCAGAAGGTCATGTTTTACTCAAGATTTACACAAACAGGAAATACACCTACATATGCAGGAAAAAACAAAGAGGAGCCTGAAGAATATCAAGAACAGCCCCAGAAGAAGATGAGAGATGTGTGAAAGCAGAAATATTTCATGTTGCATCTGATGCATTATTGTTTGAGCAGCATCTTTAGTTTTCACCTCCAGAGGAAGCCAGGATGGCTCCTGTGCAGGGCCAGGCTGCTGGGGGAGAGGCCCAGGGTGAGGCTGAGGCCAGGCTCTCTGCCCCCCACACCACGGGCGGTTCCGCACGTTCCCTGCGGCACGGCCGCGCTCTGGGCTGGGCCCGCTGGGGACACCCCTGCCCCGTGAGCTGCCACTGCCTCCACAGCAGCAAAATCCAAAATCTAAGGACAAAGCCACTGCTTTAAAACAACTTCAACACAGGCAGTCACAGCCTGAAATGGCAAACTCATCAGGCTCATCAGCAGCGAGATTTTCCAAGAAAAGCAGCTCACATCATTCCTTGTGTCTCATGTGCAGCTCTTTAAGTACTGGGGTATTTGATAAGGTGTGGCAGGCATCACACAACAGGATGCTGCTCCTCCAGGCACACCCAGAGCCTTTGAGCCACGGGGACAGACAAGACAGCACTCACAGGGCTGTGCACCCCAACCTCACCAAGCACACCCTGAGCTCTGCCCTTACCTGGTGATGTCGTAGACCATGAGAGCTCCTGCTGCTCCTCTGTAGTAGCTTCTTGTGACAGCCCTGAATCTCTCTTGTCCTGCTGTATCCCAAATCTGTAGTTTAATTTTTTGGCCACTAACTTCAATTATTCTTGTGCCAAATTCAACACCAATTGTGTGGGGACAGTCTGCCATAACTGTCATGAAAAATAAGAGCAAAGATCAGATCTTCGTAGGACAAGTTTTCAGTTATCTTTACTAGATTTTCAGTCTCTAAAAAAGCATTTTTACAGCTACAGTTCCCAAACTGCATCACTTAACCAGAAATAAAATGCTGTATTTCCTGAGCTGCTGTTAGTTTTAAAAACAGTTATAAAATTCCTTGCCTTCTCTGCTGCTCTTTGGCCATACATATCAGAAGGTACCAAGTCAGCTGATTCCCAGTCTATCCTTGCAGAAACGGTTAACTATTTTAATGCAGTAGGAAAAGATAATTTTTAGGGAATTACCAAGAAAGATACAGTTCAAAAGTCTGTCACATCTTCAAAACCAAATACCCAACTTGGTTCAGACAGGGGAACAGCATGACTGTCCACAGGAAAATGCCAGTTTCATAAGCAGCTACAGACACACCACATCAAATCCAAAAAGGCATCTTTGTAGTTATGATAAACTCACGTTAATAAGCTCATCTTTGAGAAAGATCAAGAAAATACAGACAGGATGAGGAGCTACTCAGGCTACCTAGAGTTAGTGGCAGTCTCACAGCAGAGGTGTTTGCACTTTAGTTTGGTTGCACTTCTTTGGCTTGGTGCTCAGAGTAAGAACATTCATGTGCAAAAAGGCATTTAAATAATTGGCTGATACTGCATTTCCATTAAAAACAACAGTCAGAAATTCCTATTTCTACTAGAAAACAAGTATTTTAACTGCAGCTCCTACCCACTTGTTACCACATCTCAAGTAGCACATGGTGATGCCTGTACTGACAAATACCTACAGACTTACTCACTGAGTGAGGTCACAGCTGCTGCAAACCCCAATGCAACACACATGAGGAAGAACTGAAGCCAATTCTTAATTAGTGATGATACCACACATGAGAAAATGTTTCAGCTGGGAGAGACTTCAGTAAGCCCTAAACACCATCACCCAGGGCAGGCCAAGTGTCCTGCAGGGCTGCTTAAGGCTGCAAACAAGGAGTCAAAGAAAAATCATTGTTCTCCTTTTGAACTCCTTAACAGCACTAAAAACTCCAACTGCTTGTGATCAAGCTACACCAATACTGAAAACATGTGAAGTTCAAACAAGAAATTTCTCCTTGTCCATATCAAAAACCACAGAAAAGCTGTAAAATCAGATGCTGTCCTCCCACTCCTCACAGACAGGACTGGCTGGAGCAGGTTTTGCCATTACTACATCAACATTTTGTTTCTGCATCTGCTGAAGTCAAACCAAAACTGTGACCCAGTACAATCCAAACTCATACAAAGTAAGACAGAAACCAAATCGAGCTCATGCATGATGGAAACAGGCAGGAAAAAGGGATGAAGATGCCAAGTAGAATAAATATCATGAACTGCAATACTCACACTTCTTTTCTGTGAATTGATGAAGCAAACAGGACTTTCCTACACCCATGTCCCCTGTTACAGAAAGAACAGTGAAGTCATTGTTGCAACAAGCACATTTTCTTCATCCCACACAACAAATGGTACAGAGACATTCATTTCTCAGGTGAGATGGGCAGTGTTCTATCCCTGGCTACAGCCTCACATTTATCAACTTTGGCACTAAAGCTTTGGTTACAGGAGCAGGGTTGCAAGCAAGAGTGGAGCAGAACACTCAAGGAATAAGTTAATTTGTATTACTGATTTTACAACTGGATCTCACAGGATTATAAAAAGGACATCTGAAGAAGCAAATGTAAAATACACTTGGTGCTTGCTCCTGTCTTACTTGTGATTAGCAGTAAGAACATCAAAAACACTGACAACCATCCAGAACACCCCTAGAAATTGCTCCATTTCCACTGATCCTCTTGCACAATGCCAAGAGCGAGACACAGCAAGATCTTGTAAGAACCAACTTTTCCAGAGGCTGAGGCTGTCACAGCAGCCTGACTTACAAACCTGTACAGTAACAATGCAGGATCATTTACACCTACACAGGGTCATTAACAATTAAACAATTAACAGCAAGACCAGTTTTTCCAGGATAGTAATAAATGCAATCCCTTAAAGTCCCTGACTAAGCAGCCAAGGAAGGTGCAGCTAAAAGCAACATTTAAACACAAAAATATAGCCTGGCAGAGGTTTATAAGCCTCATGCAATGTTTTCCAATGAGCACTTGTGCCTTCAACATAAATTCTAAAACCTTTGGGATTAATGATGCAAAATGCTCCAGTAAATGCTAAAGCTGTAGGAGTGTGGTGACCTGTGGGGACTGAGGTGGGACAGGCACTCACTGAAATGTATCCATGTATCACACAGCAACACACACAGCTGTGAGCCCACTGGTACTTACCAATAATGATGTACTTAAAGATGTAGGAATAGTTGTAAGGTGCAGTTGCCATTGTGGCACTAAAATAAAAAACAGAACACGTCAGAACTGATACTTGTTCACCAAACTCATGCCAATTCATCCAGTTTAGTTCATCTGTGCAAAAAAAACCCCCTTCCTCTTCCTCTCTCCCCCATTTACCCTTTCATTCACAGTTCAGATTTGTGTAGTTCCCCACAGTCATTGAATTAGTGGCACAGAGAGCCAGCAGAGTTCCCACATTGTTTGCTCTGAGCCCCTGTCAGTAAAGCCTCCAAGCAGAAACATGCTCTGGGGTAGTACTGATCATCAGTTTTATCCAGAAAGACTTAAAGCTGTTGAAAAGCTCAGTCCCTCCTTGCTCTGCACAGTCACTGCCAGACCAGCACTCACACACCCGCCAAAGAGCTGATGTATGAACCGAAAATAAAACCTGACTCCAGCACAAAATCTGAAGAGATTTAACAAAACCAGCAAGTTGGAGCTATTACCTCACGCTTCTGAGACTTGCAACAGCAACAGAGGAAGCAGTGCAGCTTGCAGCACACAGCTAAGATTGAAAAGAATGCTGTAGTAGCCTTAACTGGGGTCTGGGGTGCTGCTTGTCCACGCTGGAAAAGCGCTGCAAGCCACAAATCAGATGTTCAGGAAGTTGGTTAACATCTCTGTGGCTTCGTCAGCACGGCAGTGTTACAGCAAGGCCGCTGAGCAGTTTCTCTTTTTTAAAAGGCATCCAAAGTACTTCTAATATTCCAGAATTTTCCTGTGCTTTCCTAAATGTAGAGGGAATTAGATCTGGCTTCAGCTGTTTAAATCTGCAAGGAGTAAAAGCTGACTTACCAACTAACACATCGGTTAGCCAGGATTACACATCTGTAAGGGCCAGATGTTGCCAGGTAACAAAGGATGGGAAATGCCTGCTTTTGTCCCAGGCTTTAAGTTAAACTGGATACACTGTGATCAGTTAAGCAAGTGGAAAATTTCTAGCAGGAATTCAGCACTTCCCTTCCTGCTCCTGCATGGCAGATAGCCAGCCCTTACAAACACATGGTACTCCTTACAAGGAACATTGCTGGAGCCTAGAAAGATTTTCATTAGGTCATGTGTCATTCACATGACAAATGAAACCAGTACTGGAAAGAAATACAAACAGAGGAAAGCTTACAGGCCTGAGACTTTCTAAAAAGCAAAGTACTGTTCCTTGAACCACAATTAATCCCTCTCAGTGAGCTGCAGCCATAAGAAAGGTGAACAAATCTCATTCCCAGCACAGAGCCAGCAGCCTCCGCTTCCCAGCGCAGAGATTTGAGGCAAACACGCTTATCTAGACCTCGGCGGGGGAGCAACTCCCAGAGCAGTTAAGAAGGGTTTAGTGAGTGCCAGGCGCTGCTCTGCACCTCGTCTTCCCTCCATGCCTGGCTCAGGAGATGGAAACACTCAGCCCTTCTACCCCAAGCAGTAGGCAAAGCACCTCTGCTAAGTCCTAGTTAGACACACGCTGTTCTAAAACCAAGTTTATTCCAAGATAAGAAATAAAGTGGAAATTTTGGACAGTAATTCAGTAAGCAAGCCAGCAGCTTTACTGCCTTATTTCTTGGAAGATTCCAGAGTTACAGTACCAGCTTCAACACGTGCACTGGTTATTTTCAACAGCAGTAAATAAAGACAAGTCACTGCTCCATATTGAGTTCTAAATGAATGTGTCACTGTGGAAACATCCAGTCCTTCGAGTTTCCTGAACATCTTCACACATTATGTTCTTCTTCTTCTCCAGCATGTCCCAGCACAGTAAACTGGGCATGCAAAGCACGTGTTCCTGCAGGACACTTCAGCAGCCACTTGCCTTCTGAGCAGAGGCAGGAGCCCATGCTCACAGCTCAGCTCCGTTTGATGGCACACAGGGCTGAACTCAGGGTCTACGAGGTAACTGGAAGTATAAAAGCTTGAAAAAGCTGATTTATACATGCAAGTACTTCAGGAGAGCGGGAAATGCACTATGTTCCACAGAAAACAGCTGGGTGTTACAGCACCAAACACCAAGAGCACCAGTATGCACCAAAGATCTCCTGAGGATGGAAATATCCAGTAACTCATGCTGTTAAAAACCCCAAACAAACCAACCAGCATCACGAACTCCAAGACAGGGAACCAAGCACTTGTGTGGCTATGAAATCTGCAGAAGCCTGGGTGCCCTCTCTTCTTCCCAAGACCAGGGAGGCCAAGGAATGCCAAGAACTCCCAAACAGGGAAGTTTCATGTTTCTGAGCACATGACTTCAGGATATCACTGTATGGTAAACAACGTTGTAGTGCTGTGCTGTTCTAACCAGGGGGGAAATGAGTCCTGCTATCCCAGTGTGTAAGTGGCATCACTGCAAACTGAGGAGGACTTTAATAAAGCATGGACAAACTGCAAACTCAGTGCAGTCTCTACAACAAACTGAATTTGAAGTAAGTCTCAACTAGACCTTCATTGCTAAATATACAGCTCTATTTCTTTGTCAGGCTGTTTCTGCTTGCTGAGATATGTCTATTTTCATCATGCCCTTTAAGTAAAAAAGTCTAACTATGCTATTTCAATACAAAAAAACCATGAGTATTACATTTATTCCAAGGGTCACATTACAGAGAAGATTCTGAAATACTCCAAACCATTAGCAAAGGTCAGGAATCTTTTCTGGAGAATAGATGACTCCTTTAAATAAAAAATAAAATAAAAACCCAAGCAATACTAAAACAACCAAATAACAAACTTTTCAACGCTCAAATTCCAGTAAGGATTAGCAGGAATTCAAACTGCACTCAGATTGTGGAATAGAAGTGATATTCCACAAGGACTCTGTGCTGAAGGAGAAAAAAAAAATGCAACAAACTAAACACAGAAACCCTGCTGAGAATTCAGCCTTGGAAAACTGATCACCTCAGCATTTAGTGCAGACGAAAGAAGGAAGTCCAGACAAGAACAGGGCACAACAGGGGTCAGTAAATTCTAAGCTATCAGCTACATTTCAGTGCAAGGGGTTGATATGTTGATAGGCTTCACCCATCTGTAGAAACTCGAGTTCTGCCTCCACCCTCTCTGTTCCAGACACGTGAATCTCAATAATTCCAACATGGGGGGATGGGGCTTTCCTCTTGGGAGGGCAAGAACTGCAGGGCTGAGAAAGTTGCACATAAATATCCACAGCTCAGCCTCGGCCACTGCTGGCAATGTGCACTATGACATCAAAGTTAACCAGCCATGAATTTACTGTTACCAGAAAGCAGAAGTTTAGTCTGGGAGCTTGGCCTACCTGCCGTCCTTCTTCCGGGAAAGTCTGCCAGCTCAGAGCAAGCTTTGGCTCCCTCCTCCCAGGTAAGGCTGCCCTGGAGCCCAGAGCATTATTGCAGGATGGCCCCTGGCCAGAGGATTGTGCCTCACTATGCACAGATTTATGCTCATTTCAAAGCTTGTACAATTTATTTCTGTATTACATTAAGACTGGAAATTTTACAGTGAGCAGTGTCACCAAATCCATTTTCCATATATCAACTTCTTCCTCAGAGGCTTTTTTTTTAATAAAAACCTGAAGATGACCTTAATGAGATACCAGTACATCTCCTCCTCTAATCAACAAGCACTACACAGGTATTTAGAAATCTCACTGAAGTCTTATTTCAAATATCAGCTACATCTGTACACCCCGAGATAAGATTGTTCTGGGCACACTGCTGTAACATTCTTTATCACAACAACATAACTGTAAATATCAGATTCATACCAGCCTTTGTGAGACTTGTGCAGTTCCTTCCAGCTCAAGGACACAGTTTTAACTCTTCACTGGATAGCATTTGCATTGAGAAATTGAATCTCTTTATGCTCAACAAGAAGCAGGAGTGTTATGAGGAGAGACCAGAACGTGAATGCAGAGGGTTTATTAGACACTGCTGTGGTTCACACCATCAGCTGATGGATGTCCATGTGCAGGGATGAGACCTGGGAAAAAAACTACCACCTTCAAACTCAGCACTGCCCAGTTTTTCCTGGTTCCCTGCAAACCACAGCACTCTGCAGCCAGGGAAGCACTGGTCAGTTACTCTGAAGCACAAGGCATTTTGCAGTCCATCTGGCCAGCTGGGTGCTCTGTGTATCATTCTTCAAGGGTGTGCAGCAGGAAAGGCTCTCTCAGTTGAAGCTGCAGATTTACTTGGATGTTAATTAACAGACAACACTAAGATTGATAAGGGGGAGGAGCTGGAGAGAGGTAGAATTGTTTGATTCCATAATTGCACTTTTCCCCTGATAAGAGCTTTAGCCAAGCACACAAAACGATGTGGTTCAACTGGTACCTTGCTTCAGCAGGCTACCAGAAACAGTCTGTGAGTGCTTCAGTTATGGTCATCTGTAAGATCACAGCACACTGGGAGGTATCAACAGTTCTGGTATCAATTCATTCACCCAAGCACTGAATTCCCACAGGTCTGCTACAATTAAATTCCACTGTGGTTCTCTGACTTTCACACACCAAGGACATTGAGGCCTTCCTAAACCACATCAACATCTTGGCCCTCTTTAAGATGATGCTCTGCAGCCACCCTGCTCTGCTTATTTATTCATTTTCACAGGCTTGGCTTTCCAAAGCCCTGCTGAGCCTGATCCCTGAGCAGTCTCAGAGCCTGCTGCAGCCTTCACACCTGTCTGACATCACCACTTGTTGCTGGCCACTTCCTTACTCATCCCTCAGCTCTTCCAGAGTCATCCTCCCTGCCTTCCCCCACTTGGATTTCACCAAAGCATCCGATTAGCACAAGACAGTAAATTTGGCTGAGCTGATCTTTGATCACCCAGCAGCCTCTGTGAGCTGCTGCCCAGGATCACTTTGCATTTCCTTGTTATTCCCACATCCAGCACTCTTTCCCTGACAGCACACGAGGCCTGCAGGCTCTGGGGCTCAGACTCCCCAGCTGCAGCCCTGCAGAGCCCTTTCCAGGCTGCTCTTGAAGAAATGCATTTGATTTATTCCATAATCATGTAAAACACCTTAACCCAGCCTGAGGCCCAGAAGGTTTTTCTAAAGGCTTCACAAGCCTTCACTTCTCCTTCCTACAGGAGAACTTTGTCTTTATTTTTAAATCAAAGCTACTTATCCCACTACCTTCACTTTCTGCCTTTCCTCACCAGCTCTCCCATCACACCCATGTTGGGCTGGTTATCCTTCTACTGGTTTCACATCCTGTTTCATTAAGTTACTCCATTTTGCTTCCTAAACTTCCTGCATTTATACTTGCACACCTCAATTCTCCCTAACCACACCCCAGCAGCAGGGCTGAACTAACCACTGCATACCTGTCCTCATCAGCTCGAGCACCTTCTGCCATGTCCCTCCTCTCAGCCATCCTTCATCCACCCGTATTTCCTCACTTATCCTACTCTCCTCTTCCTACAGAACACTCCAACCTGTAGCACGTGTCTGCTCACAGCAGGAGAACCGAGGCCCAGCGAGATCAGGTCAATTTGGGACAGTATACACAAAACCAGAAGAGTTTTGTGTCCTTCCAACAGATCAGAACAACACTCTGGAGTCATCACCTTGGAAAACACAAGTCATGGACATTTTAGGTAAAAATTAACTAAGATCTACCTCCTGTTTCAGGAAGATACAACAAAATGACAACCAATCATAAGCAGGTTTCATGAGATGCCCAGGAGTGAGCAGATAATTTTAAAATATTATTTACATTTTACATCCCAGTATCTCCAGTAGAACAGGTTTGTTTCTAAACTGTTGTCCTTCATAAGAACTCTCTTTTTTCTTTGTTATTCATAAAATGGAAAAGAGGAACTTCTTCCTTCCACTCAGATTTATGCCATTTTCAAATCCCTACAGGAAGCTAGCAAATTCCTTTCTAAACCATATTAAATGGTGACATTTAGTAATTAAATTCCCCAAGGTTCCTATTTTCTTCCCATTCCTGAGCAATGCCCAAGCACAAGGGTCCCTCAGTCCAATCCATGACAGGAATCAATCCTGGCCAAAACATTCCATAGGGCTCCTGAAAAGGATGTGGTGACTTGGGCTTTGATATGATTTAGGATACAGGCACGTTGAGTAAATCTTGTTCACTAAGGGGTTCTGTTACCTCTGAAGAACGTCCCAACAACACAGATGTACCCTGTTTCAAAGCAAAGGCCACACCAAATCACCTCCAGAGCCGCTGCCAGAGACACCCCAGTGCAGACACCCACCTTCTCCTGGCTTTAGTGCAAGGATAATTCAGTACAACTCCAATTCAGGACAAAGCTACCAAGAGATGTTGTAGATACTTAAAGTGTAAAAAATGCAGGCAATGAACAATTAGGAGAAAGAACACAATTTCACTCGGTTTAGCCTAAATAAGCTTTGACAAAAGAAACAGTCTAGAATACTTTCGCTGCTTTCCCAAATAGGAAGAGGCTTTTCCCTCAACCCTCAAAGTAATTTTTCTGCCAAAGTTCATGACGGCACAGGTCAATATAACAATTAAAAGTAGAGACAACGCTGCACATCGGCCACATATACGGTACAATATACACATACACACCCTACGTGCAGCTGCAACAGCTCGTAAGGGGGAGATATAGAAACATACATATAAAAATATCGCCTGTGTTTGCTGGTGGCGTTGCCGACTGTGCAGTGCAGAGGAGCAGTGGGAGGCGGCGGTGACACAGAGCAAAGCGGCCTAGTCCTGCCCGGCAGCCTCACCCC
>VZTH01004446.1:9095-22220 GCA_013397815.1 Aleadryas rufinucha
GGATGCCCAGCACAGGAGAAGGGATGGAGGAACAGCACCCAAACCTCCAGGCTGCCGTGCTCAGAGCTGGCTTTGGGTTCCCAGAGGTGTCCCTGGCACCAGGGAGCTGCAGGAGGCTGGAAGAAGTCCCTGCCAGGGAGGAAGGGGAGTCACAAAGGCACCACAACGAGCTGGGAAGGGTTCCCTGCTCCACCTCGGTCTCAGCCTCCTCCTGCAGAGCACAGGGGGTTTTTCCAAGGAAGGAAAAACGTGGAAATAAGCCCAGATAGCTCCATAACCCACTGCCACTGTGTGCAGTGGGAACTGAAAGCACTTTGGGGTTCTGGCTTAGTGATTATGAGACGGGGGGATCCACTCGAGCTGTTTGATACCTGGGGAACTGAACAGCTCCTGTCAGGAGCTTTAAGTGAGTTCATCACAAAACAAATGCTCAGGAAAATGGAATGTTCAAGCTAAAATTCTAGAGGAGCAGCAAACGTGCTCGTTTGGCATCTGCTGAGAAACGCGCTTTGATTGTTTGCCACGAAGGAAGAATTCAGTTTTGAAATGTGTTTCATCTTTTTATTAAGGTTATAAATATTGAAATTGGAACAAAGCGTTTTGCTCAGCCTGAAACAAAGAATTCTGCCTTTTTTTTTTTTTCCTCCCTCCCCAGCAGCCCCCTGGGAGTTCAGGGCGTCTCCTCCAGGCTGGAAACTGCTCCTGCTGGGTTTTATTTTTTGGTGTGCAAGGGGTGGTGATTTAAGCAAAGCCTTTCTCTGCCTCTGCTGAACTTTTTAAAGCCTTGAGCAGGTGTTAGTTTGCAATCCAGCAATTCAATTACTCTGGGCAATAAATTTCAAGGTAAATGTTGGAAGCTCCATCACTTGAAGCACCAATGTTTTTCTTTTTTTCTCCCGGTCTTCGGGGTAGTATCATCAGCAGTGGAAGTAATGAAGCCTGGGTTCCTATGGATTGCTTTCTCATGGTTGGATTCTTTGATAACTAAATAATTTCAGGCTTTGACTGAGTGCCCCAGCCACAGGAAAAGCTGGGCTGTGTGTGAATTCTCTAATGAGGAGTGAGCTTGCCTCGCATCCTGCCTGTCCCCGAGGGTGCTGAGAGCCTGGTTT
This sequence comes from Aleadryas rufinucha, assembly GCA_013397815.1. Classification (NCBI taxonomy): domain Eukaryota; kingdom Metazoa; phylum Chordata; class Aves; order Passeriformes; genus Aleadryas; species Aleadryas rufinucha. The sequence goes on from VZTH01004446.1 coordinate 10,208, forward strand.
TTGTCTGTCCTCTCTTTCTGTGGAGCTGGAAGGGTTTGGGGGAGCCGGCTCTGGCCCATGTGCTGCAGGTGGGCTCGTCTGTGGGTGGCTCTGCCTGTTTCCATAGGAAAGCAGGTTGGGAAGATAGGTGGGGAAAGGATATTTTTGGCAGACGGACCTGGTGGAGTCAGTGCCACCATTTCTGGACTCTGAGAGGAGGGAGGAGGATGTTTTTTCCGGGGAATGTGTGAATAAACACGTCCATTAGCGCGGTGACAAACAGGACTTGACATGCAGGGTGGTGCTTAAATTAAAACTGCTCGTTTTCCATGACCAGGGGATGGGATTGCAATGCTTGGCCTCCTGTGCTTGGTACCAGAGCTGCATTTACCACAGGGTTACTTCCATTGCCTGAAGTATTTTAAAAAAAAGAACCCATTTCTCCATCGGAGATGCAATTTTCCTAAAATCCCTTCACTTTTTTTTGGTGTTATTCATTTTTTAGGAGTGTGATGAAACAAAAGCAGCAATGAAAAGTGTGAGTGTCTGGGCAATGAGGAGAGAAAGGAGTGAAATGTGTGTTTCATCTCTCGCCCAGGAGCTCTGCAGGCTGAATTCCCCCAGCTCCTGACGGGATGGGGCTGGTGCTCTCCAGCTCCAGCATCCAACACAGGAGTGAGAACTCGGGGGCAAAATCAGCAGGGGACAGTGACAAATCTTTCTGTACAGATATCAAGTGATAAGCTGATAAGTGGTAGCCCGGGCAGGCAATTAACACAACGGGTTAATGAGCTGGGGGCAGAGATCTCCTCTGGGCTGAGCCTTTCATCCCCTTCCCGAGGGAGCAGCTCTGGAGGGATGGACACCTTCAGGAACGAGCAGTGACTTTGGGTGATTAATGAGGGTTTGTTGCTGCTGATGGACAAACCGAGCAGCTCCACTCCTCCTGTGAGCGGTGCTCAGCTTTCCTCCCTCCAGCGAATGACTCCGCCGCTCCAACTTTTCCAGGAACGATTAGAGGGGAAGGAGAGGGGAGAGGAGGGAAGAGCTGGCCCCCTCTCGGCTTGATTTATGACCCAACCCTTTTGTAACAAGATTTCCAGCGTTGTAAAATATTAAACACATCCTTATATTCGATATCACATTTTGATACATTTCACGCCTCATTTGCTTCTGGAGTCAAGGACAACTTCACATTTTTCATGGCACCGGGCCCAGATTTGTCTATTTATTTATTTTTAATCACTGCATTTTTCTCGTGGTTTTTTTTTTTTTTTAATACCTGTATCGTTCTGGGTTAGATCTCAGCAACCATAGCAACCTGTTCCTCTGGGTGGATTGGGGTCTCAGCACGTGGCACCTTTTTGGCTGGGCTGATTCCCCCCGGGGCTGCCGTGCAGGTGCCGTCCACGGGGGAGCCGTGGCTGGCAGGGAACGGGAGAGAGGTGGTTCTGTGCCGGGTTGGAGGCTGAGGCAGCAGCTCTGTCCCCCCGTGGAGTCACTTTTGAACAAAAGGCTGCTTGATTGAGCAGCTCACGTGCTGCAGTGAGGGGGATTAAGTGGGATTTGCTGCCACAGCTAAAGGGAGGATGCTCGCAGCGCCCGTGAGTTAGGGAGGGGCTGGAATTTCTCTGTGCGGGAGGTTTTTGTTTATTTTTTTTCCCCCTCACTTTTGGGGAAGAGCAGCTGCCTCCTGGTGAGTGGAGTCAGCAGCGCAGAGGGGCCCTGCTCCTGCAGGTAGAGCTGCTCGTGCTGAACATTTGCGACCAGAACAGGGTGGGCTCTGTCCTATTTCAGCTCTGGGACCTTGGGTGCATCCTCTAAAATCCCCTATTCAACCCAGGACTGCTGTGGAGGCTAAGTGGGGATGTTTTCCATGGCTGGGGGTTGGATTTTTTGGGGGTAGAGCTCGTTTCTCACATCCTTCAGCCTGGCTCCATCCCACTTTACCTTCACTGAGGTGCCTCATCTCCTTAAGTCAACAGAGAGCAATTGGACTGTGTTCCCTCCGAGGTGACATCTCAGATGTGACTCATCCTCCTGGGCTCAGGATGTCTTTCCCTTTTCACAAAATCCTATTTTTTTCATCCTACTGCCAAGGTGATTGCATCTGGGTTGGTTTTTTTTTGGTCTGAGAAAGTACAGCAGGAGTCACTTGCGAGGAACAGGAGCTCAAGAAGCTCTGCCTTAGGACCGAGACAGACGGTTCTGAGAAGTGAGAGTAATTAAAAACTGTAATATCTCCCCTAAGGCCCGTGGTCAATTATCCATGAATGGCAACTTCAGCTTGTGATTGGATGCTTTTCCTGAAGGATCAAGCTGGAGCTGGAGTGAGCTCAGGAAGGCCCATGGCTGGGTTGTTTTGGAAGGGGGCCTGGGCAACCACGGGAGTCCTGAGTGATCTGTCAGAGGGAGCTGCTTTAGCAAAAGAACCCAGCTTTTCTTCCAGACTTCTTTTCCAACTCTTTTGAGCTGCTCCAGCTTTGCCACCAAAGCCAAATTCTTGAAGGAGTGGCCACAAGACTTGGAAGAGTTTGGCTGGAGGGAAAAGTTCCCAGCTCATCTCTTGGTGGTGCTGCCCTTCCAGTTCTTAAGAGCTCCCAGAAGTGGTCAGCACCCAGAAATGAAATAATTTCAGTGATGACAGCTCCAGATGGGCAGCACCGAGCTGCTTTTGGGGTCAGGTCAGGTGTCCTAAATGAGTGACTTTGAACCTCCTGTCCTTTGGCAAAGGAGGCGTGAAAAACGAGTCTCACAAATGAGAAACAAACAGCTTTTCTCTGTAGGGGAGCTTGGATCTAAACTGGAAAACTTCTAAGACTTGGGATCAAAAAAAGCTTCAAAGCCCTTTTTAATAAATGAAAGTATCAACAGGAGTCAGGGGGCCTTAGTTGAGGGGCTCTTACAAATCCCACGAGGCGCTTATCGGCCTCTTTTGGTGGCTGATACCCTTTGAAAATCTGTCCCAAAGCACTTGAATCACTCCTGGAAATGGAATTTACACTTCTAAATTACCTGCCTGCCTGCAAACGCAGCCACAGCCCTGCCTTCCCCTAATTGCCACATCAATTAGCAGCCTCCCTGCATCCTGCTGCCGGCAGCCCCTCGTGGATGCTGGGGAGCGCAGGAGTTTCACCCAGGCTGCTTTTTATGGTCCCCACTCTTCGGGAACGCAACAAAATTTAGTGAGGGAGCCCGTGGTTGTTCCCTCCTTCCCCTCCAGCAACCTAATTGAAAACAACATGAATGTTAATGATGCATTTCGCATTTGGAAGTTAGAGGGGTGATTAATACGTTGTACATTGTGTATTAACACCTTCTCAGGGGCATAATGAAGACAAAATATACGCTCTGAGACGAGGCTGTTTATTTCTCCGTGCCTTTCCTTGTGTTCCACCATCCCTTCCCACGGTGAAATACAAGCTTTCCAATCCAGGGGCTTTTGTTTCAAAGCATAGTTTTAAATCAATCAATAAACTTTAATGTGTTAATCCTTTTTTTTTTTGTTTTTTTTCCCCCCCTTTTTGATGGAGTGGCTGGAACAAAAGGCACGAAGGGAATGGGATGTGAGGAGGGGAAGGCTGAGAGGGAGCTGGGAAAGGTCTGTGATGTGCCAGGTTCCTGGAGCTGTCACCTCGTGGTGCTGGTGGGAATGATCTGTTGGTGGAGGCAAGCTGGAAAACGAGTCCAGGGAAAGATTTTTCCCCCTCCTCTCTTCTGCTCCTTGACCGATGGCTCCAGAACCCTTGTAATGCTGGGTTTTTTTTCTTTAATTACTGTGATAAATGGCTCCTGTGGCTGGAGCTTGGCTGGAGGCCGGAGCTGTGATTCATCTGTGAGGCTGCTGGAGGCTCTGAGTGCATCCCTGTGACGAGCACAGATCGCTCTCCTCCGTCCCTGCCTGCCACTGGGGCCATGAGGGCTGTCCAAACTGGGCTGCTGTGACCCCAAACTGGGGCACCTCCGCCTGTTCTTCCTTGTGGGTGCTCCTCACCCTTCCCAGGAACGTCACCCTCTGGATTAGGCTGGGTTTGGGCGCTGCTGTGGCCCCAACCTCGCTGTTGGTTTATCCCAACTTCTTCTCTGCGCCACGTTCCCAAAGCTGTGCCTCCAGGAGGGATTTGAACAGGGCAGGGATCGCATCCAGGCACAGCTTTTGGGAGCAGTGACATCCTAATTGAGACCAGAAGGGTTAATTCTGCGCCTTTGCATGCCAGAAGAGTTCAGAAGTCGCCCCAAAGTTGGTTTTGTTGCGGATGTTTGAACAGGCTCGTTGTTTTCCAGGAAACTTGCAGCTCCTGCTTTCCCCTTCTTAGGCAGATTCAGTCTCTTGTTTGCTGAACAAACCCTGGGCACGGCAAACATGGACAGAAACCGGGAGGAAATGAACAATTCCACTTAATTCATTGGATGCACAATAATTCCAGTGAATTCCAGCACGCAGTGACAGGAGAAGGGGGAATGATTTCAAACTGAGAGTAGGGGTAGACGGGATTATAGTAAAAAATTCTCTCCTGCGAGGGCCTGGCAGAGGTTTCCCAGAGAAGCTGTGGCTGCCCCATCCCTGGAAGTGTCCAGGGCCAGGCTGGAGCACCCTGGGATTGTGGGAGGTGTCCCTGCCCATGGCAGGGGTGGGATGAGATGGGATTTAAGGTCCCTTCCAACCCAGCCCATTCATGATTCCGTGCTGTTGGTGTTCACCTGTTGCTCTGTGTGTGTCGGAGATTTATTATTTTCAGCGTGACTTTGTGTGGTGACATTGGAATTGTTCCCTCAGTTTGGGGCTGTGGCTGGGCTTGTTCATGATGGACAGCACGTGATTTTTTTCCTTTTTAATGAACAATGTCTGGTTCAGTGCCTCAATGTGCTCATGTGGAAGTGTGAGATCTGTTAAAGTTCTCCCAAATCCCATAAATCCTCAAGGACAGTGAAGCTGTAACCTGGAAAAACCCTTCAGGTGGGAAGGCAGGACGTTGGTGCTCCAAGCCTTGAGCACCAGCTGTTTCAGGAGGAGGGAGCAGATCCACAACCACATGGATATAAAACCTCAGCACGAGGCTGGAAGTTCCTTTTCAGAGCTGTGACAGAAACCCCTGAGCCCTTCTGGCCACCCCCAGCTCATCCCAGCCCCTCCCCACGGGCAGCACGGCTGAGGAGCATCTTCATTTCTGCCTCTCTCGGCGCTCTGAGTGGAAAACTCTGGGAAATGAGTAGAAAACTCAGGGAAATGACTCCTCAGGAATGTTGTGGTGGTGGGTGGGAGCGTGTGCTGGAGGCTGTTATGTAACTGCAGGAAGGGGAAGGCGAGCACGGGAGCTGTAACACGTCTATAATTAAGCACAACAAACAGCCCTAAAAACAACAAACACTTCTCAAGCCCCATTCTTGGCCACAGCTGAATTATTTTCCCTGCTTTGGCAAAGTCGTGAGAGGGGAAAGCGACAGGGGGAGAAGCGTCTGCGTGTTAATTCATTAAGCGCGTTCGCAAACCTTTTATTTGGGAGCTGTTTTTTGGGGGTTTTTTTATATCTTTAATGAATGAAAATTAAATCTGAGAATGGGTAGAGAGCCCTGGTGAGAGCGGCAGAGCTCCCTCAGGCCGTAGGCAGCTCCTATTAATAGCACCTGGCACTGCTGTTCCCACCAGTTGGGCGAAAAAGAGCCCCAGTTCTGGAGTGTTTTTGCAAACAGGGAGGGGAGGAACCAACCTGGAGTAATTCCTGCTCTGCAAGCTGAGTGTTTATCCACTTTCTGAATGAATGGAAATGAGCTTTATTTATTAAAACCAGCAAAATGCCTTTTTCCTTCAGGACTTGGCATATTTTCCCTGTCCTTGCTGCCTCCTCACCCCTTTTATCTGCCTTTAAGCTGCGTATTTGCATGAAACCAGCTTTAAGCTCTGTTTTATCTGGATGATTGTGGGCTCAAATTAAGGCTCTTGGGTTTCTTGGCCGTGTCCCTGCCCTCGGAGCTGAGTCCTGGGGCTGTGGACACGATCTTACCCCGCTGCATCTTAACCTCCTTCCTCGCCTGGCTCTAATTAATCTCCCTTTAATAACTCAGCCCAAAAGAGCTCCAGATGTGAGGAGTCACGGAGAGAAGGAGCTGAGATTTAGAGTGATGCTGCCAGGAAAACCCAGGGACTCTTTCAGGTCGGCGTAGCAGGATGATTTTATCCTTCTCCTGCCATTCCCAGGCCGGCTGTGGTGGGAGGGAGGATTTACTGCCGCTCTTCCCTGCCTGTTCCCCCGACCTTCTGCTCCACCAGGCATTCCAGCCTGGCCATAAATCCGGGGCTATTGCTGCTCCCAGTCAGCCTGGTGAGCTCAGAGCAGCCTCGTGCTCGCTGTTCCATGTCCGTCTGTCTGTCTGCCTGCCACCCCTCCCGGGCTCACATCCCAATTTTTTGGGGGTCACCGGGCTGTGTCCTTGCTTCTCTGCAGCTTGCCTGGTGCTGGAGGGAGAGGGGTGAGGGGTGGAGGATTGTCCTGTCCCAGTTTGGGCAGCTTATCTGGTGTCACCTGAGCGAAACTTACTGGGAATATGGATGAGGAATAACAGGCTGGGGAATGGGGATGGTTCAGGGAACTCCAGGAGATGGTGCAGGAGCTGTTGAGGCTTGGGAGCTGATGCCATGGTGCTTTTTTTTGTGTTTTATATATCCCCCCTCTGTATACTCTTTTATATGACTTTTATGTATTCTTAAGGGCCTTTTAGCCCACACACTTCTAATTCTTCAGCTTTGAGAACCAGCACAGAGCCAATATTCCCTTAAGCCAGGAGACCAAACATCTCAGAAGCCTCAGACACCGAGGGCTTCTCTGGAACACATTTTGGAACCTGAGCTAGGCCTGGCCAGGGGGGGAAAGTTCCTCGGGGAGGGGGGTTCACTCAGCCTCTCACTGGGGAATCTTTGATAGATTTGCTAATTGGTAAAGCCTATAATGTTATACCCAAACTATTGTGGGTGTGCATTTCGGGGGTGCTCACAGGGGTGCATTTGGGTGTGCATTTGGATGTGCATTCCAGAGTGCTCCACCTGCACAGAGTGCACCAAGGATCCTTAAAATAAATACCGAGGTAAAATCCCTTTTTTCCCCCTCTAACCGTGTTTGGCTCTTGATTTTAAGACCAAGAAAAGGCATCAGAACCACCCATGTTCTTGCTTATTTATTCTAAGGGAAACCATTTTAAAGGAGGAGTTGTCAGGTCCTTTTTTTGCTCGTGGGTAAAGATTTCCCAGTCCTCCAGGGATCCTTCTGCACTCTGGAATTGTCAGGGTTGTGCTGCCGCTCTCAGAAGTCGGGAATGGGCACTGGAGATCAGGAGGGATGATCCCCTGAGGGCATCAGCAGCTCCACTGTCCTGGGATGGTCGGGCAGGAGCCAGAAGGGGCTGCCCTTAGAACCATTCCCATGTGGAATTTCCTCCCTCACACCTCAGGACAGAGTAAATCCGACCTGCCACGACCCCTGAGTGTGAGCCCTGCTGTCCAGGGGGCTGGACAGCATTATTCCCTGCTTATTATTCCAGTTATTCCCTGCTTCCAGGAGAATAATTCAGGGGATAAGGAGTCCCCAGCTCCAACTTAGGAGTAGCTCGTAATGACTCCCAGGGAGCAATTCCAGCATCCCCTAATCCTGGGAGGAACCACGCCTGTGTCAAAAAGCTGAACGCAGTGGGGGAGCAAAGGTGCAAATCTGGGGCAGTTTGTGGGGTTTTCCATGAACATGGAGTGTGGGAAGCAGCACTGGGGCAAGGAGGAGTGAAGGGGCTGGTTAAAAAAGATAAAGGCCCAGACCTGAATGTCATTTTAGAAACCTTGATAACGAAAAAAAATCCGACTCAGAGGCTGTTAAGGCCGGAATGAAGGCTCAGATCAATAGGCTTTGAATGAATTCCTATAAAAAGGGAGAATTTGGGTTTGACTTTGTAGGCACTGTGCAGGAGAATCGAATCCATTGTCCCCAAAGGAGCCGTTCCAGCCCTCCTCTCGTCGAGATACTCGGGGGTTTTAAAACCTGCCAGCTTTTAGTGGTGGTGGGGAGGGGAAAAAAAGAGGTAGAGAAGAGGTGGAAATTAAACTACAAATGTTCACAGTAAAATAGTGATAGAAATGGAGGTGGACAGGGAAGAAGAGAGAATCTGGATTCAGTCTCAGGGGAGCAGTAACTCACCTGGGCGTTTGGGCTGCTCTCAGGTACTGCTGCAAAGGCTGAAATCAACCCAGAGCTGGGGTTTTGGTGTATTTTGGGTGTCAAAAATGTGATTCCCATCCAGGCAATCGCTTGGATGCCCCCCCCCCCTTTTGAAATGAGCCCAAAATCTGGGCACAGGAGTGTTTTCCAAGCACATCCCCAAGCGTTCGTGCCTTGCCTCTTGTCAAATCCAGCTCCCACAAACTCGTGTTCTGCACACAAACAGGTTTTCCACCTTGAAGCTGAGCTCTCTGGGTGGATATACCACAAACTTTTATTGTTTTGATAGTGATCACTCATTTTTTGGTGGTTTCTTGGCTCTCCCTCCCAAATCTCCTTACAGAGGGAGTCCCTCTGAGGGCTGGAGGAATCTTCTCCCCTCGTAGCAACGTTTGAATCCACGGTGGGACTTCCAGGGGTGTTATGGCAGGGACAAAATGGCATTTCTGAAGCTCCTTGGGGTAAATCCCTGCAGCACCAAAGCCAAAAACACCTCTCAGGGAATTCATCCCGTTTTATAATGGGGAAGGGAGAGCCAGGGAGTTATTCAGGGGTAGGGAACGGGGCATTTTGGGGGCTGTAAATGGCTTTGTGGAGCGGCAGTGGAACAGCCCGGCCTCGGGGAGGGGTGTGCTGGCTTTGGCAGGCTCAGTCCCAGGCACAGACAGCTCCCCACGCACAGTTTCAGTCTCAGTCGCTGTGTCAGACTGAGCTGCTGCGGGCTGAGCCCTTGGAAAACTCCAGCGGGCGGTTCTGGAGGCGCTGCCAGAATCTCCCTGGCTGGGAGCGCAGGGACGCTGCCCCTCGGGCTCCCAGAGCGAGCTGGGATTTGCAGCAGTGGGTTTCCTGGGGAAAGGGATTCCCCCGCTGGCTGTCCAGCTCTGATGTTCTCCCTCCCGGCCCCGAGCAGAGCCAGAAATGGGAATAATGGGAATAAAAGTGTGAAATTTTGTGCCTTTTCCCCCTGAATGGGCAAAGCTCGGGGTTGTGTTGTGATGGGGGTTCTGAGCACGCGGCTGAGGCTCGATCCTCGTTGCACTCTCCCAAATCCCGGTGGATCAGGTGCTGCCAAACCCAAACCAATGCTGTGATTTTGTTTTTTTCTTGGATCTCCTGGATTCCCTCAAAGTCAGGATACTGGAAGGTCCGAACCTGGAAGGAGTTTTCAAGCTCCATTTTCATTAAATGTCGTCTGTGGTGGCTTTTGTTGGGTTTTTCCCTGCTTTTCCTTGGGAGGATGGGATGTTTCAGGGCTTGCAGCGTTACCCTGTGATCTCAGTTCAGTGTCCTGCCAACCATGGGCACTGTGGGGCTCTGGAAAATCGCTTTGGGGCTCTGGAAAATCCCTTTGGGACTCTGGAAAATCCCTTTGGCACTCTGGAAAAGGGAAGAGAGGGTTTGGGGATGTTGGTTTTTGACGTGAGGATGGACAAGCGCCGGGCAGAATCCGTCACCTCCCGACTCTCGCCGGTGCCATTGTGGGGTTTATCTGGACATGGCTTTTTTGGAGGAGGCCACTCCAGCTCCTCTGCAGAGCCCATCAGGGCTGTGTGGGGCCATCAGGCAGCTCCAGAGCCGCTGCTGGCAGCTTTGATTCTGTGTTTGCACATGACAGCGATGGATTGCCGGCACAGCGGATGACTAAACAGCTTCGTTACCCCGTCGTTAATTACCTCCATCCCCGCGCTGCTCTGGCCCAGCTCCGAGGCAGAGCACTGACCTGATGCTAGCAGAGCTGTGTTGCTTGTCCTGAGCTGTCAGGGGAGAATTATGAGAGTCTCTTCAGCTGGTGAATCACGGCTCTGGTGTGGGGTGAGAGAAGCGCTGCGCAGAGGGGATTTGCCTCGCGTAACCCGCCCGGTTTGTGCCTGCAGGGATCTCTTGGGGTGACTTTCCAACGCCCTGTCCCGCTGTGGGGATGGGAATGGCTGAGCTGATGCGCCACAGGGCAAAAAATCCCCGTGGAAATGTTGTTACAAGGCGTTATTTCCTCATTTTGCTAAATATTGGGCTTTCCTGCAAGCGCTGTCTGTAGACTTTGGGTGTGAAGCGTTAATGGCAGCACCTTCTAGTTCTGTTTTGGGTGGCATTCTGAGGCACAGGGTGGGTTCCTTGGGGTTGTGCTGTGCAGGGACAGGAGCTGGACTTGGATGATCCCTTCCATGATTCTGTGTCTTTTTTTTTTTTGCTGTGCACAGCAGGGCTTGATTTGCATGATGACAAATTTTGGGGACAAGGAGCCTTGATGATTTCATTTGGGGTGCTGCTGCGCTGCAAATAAATGGCAAATAAACGGCAATAAATTCCAGCTAGGCAGAGGAGCAGGGGGTGGGCTGGAGGGAGGGGAAACACATTCCAAGTGCAGCTGGAAAAAGGCTGCTCCAGGTTCCCAGCGCCTGGGTTATTCCTGGCCAGAGCTAATGATGATGTATGAGCCGTGCAGAGCACTCTTCATCCTGACACCTCCGCTGGAGAGGTCTGTGACATTATTCTCACTGGGTACAGGTGGGAGAATTAATGCCTGAGGAGAGAAAGTTTGGCCAAGCAGCAGAGCTGGGGAGGAAATGTTGCTGTCCTGCAGCAGCGTCAGGTTTGGCCTCGCAGGAGCCTTTCCCAGCTCCTGGGATTTGCTGGTGCTGTGGTTGTTCAATCAAGCCCTGCTGGTTTGGAAGCTCAGGGAGCTTCACACCCCTTGTTCCTGCGTAATTCCATGTCTGGTGGCTTCCACGGGATGCCACAAAGGGCTCTGAACCCCACGTCCCGGCACCTGCCGTGCACTGCCAGGGGGAAAATCAAACACGAGTTTATCATCATCATCATCACCTCCCTTCTGCCGAGCAGCTGCTGGCAGTGCCACGTGCCAGCGCTTCAGCGCTCACAGATCGCTCACAGAGCTGCTTGTGGAATTTTTGGGGGGTTTTTGGGGGGATGTCAGAGCTTCTCCAGCACCCTGAAAAGCCCTGGGAAAAGAGCGAGGCGTGTGGCTGCTTTGGGATGGGGTCACACCTCTGTGTGCAGGGCTGCCCGGTCCCAGGGATGCTGGCATCCCTTTTCTCATCTAGTTCTGGGATAGAATCCTCATTTTAACATGGACAAACCAAATTTTAGGGCTGAATGACACCGGGACATGCAGCAGAATTTTTGAGGGTTTTTTTGGGGGATGTCAGAGCTTCTGCAGCACCCTAAAAAGTCCTGGGAAAGAGGCCTGTGGCTGCTTTGGGATGTGGTCAGTGGATGGGGTCACACCTCTGTGTGCAGGACTGCCCGGTCCCAGGGACACTGGCACCCCTTTTCTCATCTAGTTCTGGGATAGAATCCTCATTTTAGCGTGGACAAACCAAGTTTTAGGGCTGAATGACACCAGGACGTTGCTGCCTGCTCCTGAAGTGCATCTGTGTCCCGTTCTCCCTCTCTGGTTCCTCTCTCAGGGTGCAGAGCTCTGCATCCCTCTGCCTTTTCCCTGTTCTCTGCCCCATGGCTCTCAATAATTAGCACTTGAAACCTGTTCCTTGCAGTTTTTGGGGTTTTTTTCCCCTTATTTTCCCTTGCATGGGTCCTGCTGAGCCACTCTGCACCAACCCAGGGATCTGCCAAGCCTCTGCTTCTCATTTTTTCGTCTCCTTTACGTAACACCGCTGCTCCTGCCCTTGTGCCAGGGGAATGTGTGGGCCAGGAGACCCCCAGCAAGGAGGAGTGGGGTCAGCACCTGTGGGAGCAGGGATAAAGCCATGAAAATCCACCAAAAATCCGGGAAATCTTGTTTTAGGTTTGCTCCCTTCATTTGCAGCTAGAGATGGGGTTTTTGGGGATTGTTTTTAGGTTTGCTCTGTTCACTT
>VZTH01004449.1:3351-16120 GCA_013397815.1 Aleadryas rufinucha
CACACACAGACACACACAGACACACACAAGCACACACACAAGCACACACACACACACACAGACACACACAAGCACACAGACACAGACACACACACACCGGATAGCTCCTTCCACAGGTCGATGGCCAAGAGACAGGAAGGGTCCTTGTGTGCAAATCCCCTGCAGCCTTTATTCCAGCATTGCTGCTCGTGAACGGGGGCAGTGACAAAGACCCAGCCCCATACAGAGTTCCAGCTTAAATACAGGGGTCGAGAGAGCTGAGGGCATGGGGGGTACACAGGCAGGGCTAGGGGATGGGAACTAATAGGGAACCAGTGAGGGAGAGACTAAGGAACAAGGGTGAATGAGGAAACGGGGAAGGGAGAACATTCTGGATTAGGGCCATATAGGGCAGGGGAGGCCAACGGGCCAATAGGGGAAACAGAGCCGGGGTACATTTCTGTAACAGAACAGGGCATTCTGAGAGAGACCTTTTTAGTCACTTTAACCTGGGGAGAATTTCTCTACGTAGCTCCAGGGGGTTCTTACAATCCCTGGTGCCGTTGTTTCACTGTCTACAACACTCTCCCTCCTTTAGATCCTCTGGCCAGGTGATCTCTGGGGACGCGTGTGCTGGGACCACCTCCCGCACTGTCACCAGCGTGCAGGGCGAGCACCAGATCAACCAGATCGCGCTCAACCCCACGGGCACCACGCTCTACGCCGCTGCTGGCAACTCCGTCCGCGTCTGGGAGCTGAGCAGGTGAGGGGAGTGCTGGCGTGGGCAGGACATCCTGTGGGTGCCAGGTGGGCACTGGCTGCTCAGAGGGGCCTGAAACGATCCTCCTGGGGAAAATGAAAGCCTTTTTCTCAATGGAAGTTGGCCGGAATAAGGATTTTCAGGACCCTTTCCTATGGGAGCCAAGGGGTGATGAGCAGCACTGGAGCTGCTTGGGGTGGGGGGTTTGTCTGTGCACAGGGCAGAGCTTAGCAGAAGGGAAAAGATAAGTGGGACGAGCAGCAGTGCCCTTGTTTTCCCTTGTCCTCTACCTGCCCAGTGGGCACTGGGCTGCTGAACCTGTGCTGCAGCCTGGGCTTTGCAGCCAGATGTTGGCACACACTGTCAGTCTGTGCAGCCAGATGTTGGCACTCTTAGGCTGTAGCCAGACGTTGGCACTCTCGCTCACCACCCCCAATAATTGTCATTCTGAGGCTTCCTTCCCCAGAATCACAGGGAATGGGGTCTCCCTGCCCACTCTCCCCCAAAGGGAACAACCCCTCCTGGGGTGCTCCAGGGCTAGGGGAGGCTGTGCTTGGGAGGGCCCTTTGGATGAGCTCCAGCACGCAGGAGGGGCTGACCTGTGCCCTTGAACCCAGGCTGCAGCCCGTGGGGAAGCTGAGTGGCCACATCGGGCCGGTGATGTGTCTCACGGTGAACCAGACAGCGAGCAACCACGACCTGGTGGTCACAGGCTCCAAAGATCACTACGTCAAGGTACTCTCCTCCCTGGGGAGCAGCACCCCCAGTCCTGTAGGGAAGCCCAAATATTGGCAACCCCTGACTCTTCTTCTGAAAGCTGAGCCCAGATTCTGTTTTCACCTCTGCATGTGAGGCTTTCACTTGTTTCCTCTTCCCAAATCTTGCCCTTTACTCAGTCCACAATGCACCTTTGGAGAAGAAGTTGCAGTTCTCCGATGCATCAGACTCTGTGGCTGGGACTTGCATGTGATGGCCGACCCAGATGAGCAGCTCTCCCTGTTCCCCTCAATAATACCCCCTGATAAAGATGCCTGGTGCCTGCTCTGTCACAGCTCCAGCACAGCAGGAACCTCTCCCTTCCTGTCAGGTTTCAGCAGGTTGAATTAGGGCTGTCACCAGGGAAGTGAGGAGGGGTGGTGAGATGGTGAGACAGGATCCCACTCAGCTGTCAGCTTGGCTCATGAGGAATGTGAAGGCTCACCATGGGTAAAATGCAGCAGAGTGGGGCTGTCCCTGGTGGCAGATCTCCTCTGCTTGTGGCAGGACCCTCAGCCTCAAAAAGCCTCCAGCAGCCAATGCCCAGTCCCCTTTCCAGCATCACTGTAGGTGCCCTGAGCCTGGAACACAGAGGGTGGTGGCCAAACTCCCCAGGAGAGGGCCAGCTCTGTGCCCAGTGCCAGCTGTGGTCTGTTACCCACTGCTCTTCCCCAGGTGTTTGAGATCACGGAGGGCATGGTGGGCAATATTGGCCCCACTCACAACTTCGAGCCCCCTCACTACGATGGCATCGAGTGCCTGGCCATCCAGGGAGATGTCCTTTTCAGCGGCTCCAGGGACAACGGCATCAAGAAGTGGGATCTGGAGCAGCAGGAGCTTATCCAGGTCTGGAGGGGAGCAGAGCACAGGTCCTGCAGTGACACAGGGCAGAGGGGTGTTGCTGCTGGGGCCTGGGGGCACGTCCAGGAACCTCGTGCCAGTGTCCTGCATGGAGCTCACCAGGGAGGGCACTCTCAGTCCTGAGCCAGGTGTGGGTGAGGGTGCGCTCACCACCCCCAATAATTGTCCAGCAGGGTGCTTGAGATTGCCAGCTCTCCTTCAGACAGGCTGTGGCATCAGCTGCAGTGTGGGGGCTTCTGTTCCACCCTGAATTCTGGGTTGTTGTCTCCTGCCCCGGGGAGAAACCAAACCATGACTTTTGAGTCCATACCCTTGGCTCCTAACTGGGCATCCATCGCCAGTTCCACGGTCCCAGTCAGTCCCAGGGTGTCAGTGAGGGCCTGAGCTCCCTGGGACAGTGAGGACCCAGGCTGGGTGCATGAGGCTGCCCGTGGTGCTGCAGGTGAGGTTGGTCATGGCCTCTGCTCTGTGCCTGTACCTACAGCAAATCCCCAATGCCCACAAGGACTGGGTCTGTGCCCTGGCCTTCATCCCCGGCCGCCCCATGGTGCTGAGCGCCTGCCGAGGAGGCGTCATCAAAGTCTGGAACGTGGACACCTTCACCCCGGTCGGGGAGATCAAGGGGCACGACAGCCCCATCAACGCCATCTGCACCAACTCAAAGCACATCTTCACTGCCTCCAGGTGAGCCTTGGACGTTCTGCCCCACGGCCCCTGGGAAGGGGAGGCCCTGGGTTTGAGCCGTCGCCCCTGGGCCTGGGTGGGTGTGTGCTGGGTGAGCAGGGAGCGGGGAGGGAGTCTCACAGCTTTTTAGTCCCTCTGCTCCTCCATCGCCTTTTGCCCGCTGCAGCCTTCCCACGGCACGGCCTGCCCACGGCAGTGCCAAGAGCTGTCCCTGGCCAGCCCCCGCCCACGCTCTGGTGATGCCCTGGGTTACTCCCCACGCAGGGACCCCTCTCCCTCGGGGCTGGGCATTGGCTGCTGCTCTCGGGGAGCTCTTCAGCAGCAAGACTCTGATATCCTCTTTTCGACCATGTCCCTTTTCTCCCTTCCTTTTTCTCTGTCTCTCTCTGCCTCTCCTTCTCCCCACCTCCCATCTGTGCCACAGCGACTGCCGGGTAAAGTTATGGAATTACGTGCCTGGGCTCACCCCTTGCCTTCCACGACGCGTCCTTGCCATAAAGGGCCGTGCTACTAGTCTGCCTTGACCCTCCTGCTCTTTGACTCTCTTGCTCATACGCTCTTCTTCCGTCTCTCCTTCCCTTTTCTCTCCATCTCTCCCTCCCTCTGTCCCTCTCACTGTTGCTTTTGCTCCTCTCTCTCTTTTTTCCCCCCCTCTTTCTCTCTGGTCTGAGCTGCTTCTTCACGGTATGAAACTATTCTGCGTTTTTCCCCACTTGATAAGTCTTTGTTAGAAGGGACTTGCCCCCTTGTCCCAGCCACAGCCCTGCCTTGGTTTCACTTGGTTTTTGTTTTTTTTTTCCTTGCCAAGTGCCCACATTTACTTTGGCAACTCTGTGGGAAGCCATGGCCTGCCCGTGCCTTTGCATGGATAGTGGGTTGGGAGTCAGCAGCCACCCCCAGATCAGCCCATGCCCCAGGAGCAAAGCAGCTCCCTGGATATCACTGCTGGGACCTAGGTGGAGCTCGTTCAAGGCGGGTAGGAGTCCTGGTGTGGGGTCAGCCCTGGAGGTCACCATTTCCCTTTGTCCCCAGCTGCTGCCAGTGGGGTGAGCTGGAGGCTGAGCCCCATTGGGTTTGCCTTCTCCCCAAAGTACATCGGACAATCTCCTGCCGAGGGAAAAGGGCCTGGAAGTTTGGGGGGCTGCATGCTGCCGTGGCGGGGGAAGGGGGAGCGAGCGTGTTCCCTCGTGGTGCCTCCGGTGCAGTGTCTGTGGGGCTCCTGCCCCGACCCCTGGGTCATGCTGTCCCTCTCACCTTTGTTCCTCAGCGACTTGACAGTGAAGCTCTGGAGTGGGAGGAGGTTGCCTGCGGGGTCAAACTAGGAACTGCAGAAAGACTGGAAGGCGTGGGGGCAGAGTGAAGGGCAGGGTGCCTCCCCCTGCTCTCAGGACTCAGTCATCTCCAGGAGCTCAGCCCAGGACAGGGATTTCTTTGTGCCTGACCCAACGGGGTGGACAATGCTGCATCTGGTACTTTGAGCACTGTCAGCTCCTGCAAGGAAGCAGCTCTGTGGGGCACCAGCAGCTCCACTTGCCCTCTGCTGAGGTTTCTCAATGGTTCTCCTGTGAAATGTTTCATCCCTCCTCCCACCCATCCTGCTGTAAGGACTTCTGGGGGTCAGAGATCCTTGACTCCTTCTCAGAGACACCCAGTTCCCTCCTGCCACTGTGGGGTCATGTGGCCTCTGCCATGTTGTGCTGCTCCTGGGCTGGTTCCTGCAGGAGTCTTTCTCCACTCCACGAGGACATTTGGTGTCTGCTGGCCAGGACCACAACACAGAGGGTGCTTCTCTGGAGCCATTCCTCGTGGGACACCTCTGCTGTGGGGGCTACAGAAGGATTTCCTGGTACTCCTGACCTTCCCTATCTTCTGTGGACCTGTCCCCAGTGGTCAGAGGGGTGCACCACTACACTCCTTTGCCACGTCCCATCTTGTGAGGCACAGCAAGCCTGGGAAGATCTCCATCGGGCAGCTTCCAGACAGACCTGCTGCAGTTCCCTTCGACATTCTCCAAACCTCAGTTGTAAACTCAACTGCCCCGTGGCTCTGGGCTCTCCTCCACATGCCCAGCCTGCTCTGCACTGGGAAGGGCTGCTCAGCCCTGCTCAGGACATCGTGATCCCCATCAGGGGTTTGTGGTGGGTTCCTGCAGCGAGTTAACCCCCTTGGGATGGAGAAATGAAGCAAGAATGGAGGTTACAGGGCAAAAAAGCCAAGGATTTGTCACCCCACTGCTGTGAGGTGTCTGTCCTTCCTTTAGGTTCTGCCCTCAGACCTCTGCCTGGATTGGAGCTTGCTTAGGTTGGGCCTGCTGGCCCGCGTGGATCTGAGGATGGCGAGGAGCCAGCAAGGCACGGAGCAGCCACTGTGGCAGGAGCACAGTGAGGAGGGGGTTGCACACACTGGTCTCGCACAAGTCCCCTGATTCCCCCTGTGCTCCAAGGACAATCCTGCAGTGGATGATCTTGCACAATCTCATCTCCTTGAGGGCCTGGGGGCTCCATCCAGGAGTGTTTCCCCAAGGACGCACATTCTGCAGCCTCCTTTCTCTCTCTCTCCTGTTCAAGGGGGACTGGTAAGGCCCTGGTCTCACACTGGAGCTTCCCTCCATCTCTATGGCCCACTGGACCATCCCCTGCTCTGTCCTGCCCTGGGCCACCCAGGGCTCTTGTGGGATGGCTGAGGCGACTGCAGGATGGGTGTTCCTGCCTCACACACTCTCCTTTCCCCTTTGTCACAGAAGAAGGAGCACTTGAACTCAAATTTAAGGATTTCTCCATGTGATCCCACCAGCACTGAACTGGGATCTTGGAGGCCAGGGGCTCCAGGACCTGCCCCATAAAGCACAGACCATTTCCACTCTGCGCTCTCCAACCACGGTGATACCTTGATCAGCCCCAACTCATTTGCCACCAGGCCTTGTTCGAAGTATTCTGGCTGGAGTGGAGGGGTTCCTCTGCATCATGAAAGACAGGAGCATCTCTATTGGTTTGATGGGGGAGGGGGGTTGCCTTGTTTTGGGAAAAATTCCATCCTACTGGCTTGCCTTGTTGGAGGGGAAATGGTACCTGTGTGTGTGTGTGTGTGTGTGTGTGTGTGTGTGTGTGAAACCCTGCCCAGGGCAGTCTCTGGTCCCCTGTGAGTATGGCTGAGCCCTGCCCAGCCAGGGCTGATGACTGTGCTGAGGAGAGGAGCCCATCCATCCTATGTGACCTGTGGAACCGAGGGTGCAGCCAAAAATGCACAGGGACCTCACCACCCAGTAGCACACAGACATAGGGGGCTGGAGGAGGTGTCCCCCCACCCCAAGCCTGTCTTGGAGAGGGTGCACTCATTCCTCAGCTGGTTTATCCCTTGCCTGGCTGGAGGGGCTGTGTTTGTATGGGGGTGTGTTTGGCTGCAGCCAGGTGTCATGTGTGAATCTGTGTCTGCTCTGAGCTCTCCAGTGCCTGCCCTGAAGCCTTCCTGCTCCCTGCTGCCGTGGGTGAAGGGGCTCTGGGGGGTCAGACCTGCCTTGCCTTTTGCCACCAGTTTCTTCCTGTGTGCAGGCTGTAAGTGCCTGTTGAGTATTCCAGGGCTGAATGACCCGTCCTGGATGATGCTGAGCCTCTCTTGCTGCTGTGGCCAGCAGCATGTTGAGGGGCTTCAGGGCTCTCACAGCCCATGGAGGGAGGGAGCTGATGCTGGGGGATGCACTGGCATCCCGAGGCAGGGGGGGTTTGAAGTGAGGGGTGTCCTGGTTTAGGAATAGTATTCTTCAGTTTAGTACTCCCACTAAAACCATGCACCACTCACACCCCCATCCCCTCCCCATTCCCAGCAGGGTGGAGAGGGGGATTGGAGATCACGGGTTGAGATAAGAACAATTTGCTGGAAACAGCAGTGAGACAAAAACCAAACAATAAAACAGCAACAATATTAATAATAAAAGTATACAAGAGAGAATGATTCACATGCACAGTGCTCACTGTGGAGCCCGTGACCTGACTGCAGCTGTGTTTTCCTGACCAGAATAGAGCCCCCTTCCTCAGAAGAGAGGAAATGGATCCTGCCCCTGTGTATCTCAGTGGCACCAGGGTACATTGTGCAGCAGTGCCAGCTAAAGCTTTATACTTGTGTGGCTCTGCTGTGCCAGGCCATGGATCCACACAGTCCAACAGATCCCATTGCTGCTTTCCCCACCTGGCTGGAGGCAGGGCCCCTCTAGTTCTCCTCATGGTACTCACTGCTCACTGCTTGCAGATGTGAACTGAAGGTGCATTCAGGAGGATCAGAACTGACATTGGCCCTTTCTGTCTGAGCACGTGCCCACTGGAAACTGGAGCGGCATTAATCCTTGAAGAATTTCCTGCAGTAGTTGTTTTTCCTCTCAACTCACACACCCATGCTGCCAGGGCAGAGGTGGGTTTTCCATCCCACTTCCTCTTGTCCTCTGTGTGGTCATGCAGGTAAAACCATAAAAAAAATGGGTAAAACCATTGTGGTGTGTTCCCTCTCTCTCAAGAGGGGGGTAGTTGCTCCCAGCAGCAGAGACTCTGGTCTGTGCTGGTGTGACGTGGGACATTTCCTCAGTCCACAGTCCATGGGCTGGTCCACAGGCTTAGACAGTCTTTTTACACAGTTGAGACAGGTTGGTAGGAAGGAAGAAAGATGATCTTCGTCATCAGAGTTGGGGAACCACCTCTAACACTGTTTGTTCTCCTTCCGTTGACATCAGTGCCAATGAGTCTGTGCTCTGTACAACCTTCCTGCACATGGATTGTGTGCACTGGACCTCATCTGCACCTGCAGGGGACTGCTGGTCATTGGAATCCCTATGGACTCCCTCTAACACAGAGAATTCCCTCAGGTCCTGGGGACCTTCCCTGTGGTGTTCCTTCTGCTTGGGTGCACGACTCGATCATCCTTGAGGGAATACCTTTCCCTCACACTTGACAGGAGTTGCCTCCAGGGGCCGACAGTTTCTGTCCTCTTCTCAGTCCCCTTGTCAATGCCCACATCCCAGGACAGGGATCCCAGCTGCTTGGCTTCCCTATCATCCTACTGCAGCATGGGCTGCAGTATCCCAGCATTGGAGCAGTTGGGTCACCAGGGGCAGCTGAAAGCTTTTCACAGCTCACCTGGGGATAGGGATTGGGTGATTATCTCCAGCCCTGCCTCTTCCTCCTGTTGTGAGGGCCCTGCTTCCTTTTTATCCCTCTCTGTGCAGACTGATTTGGTCTTGGATTTCTTCTTCTGTGTAGGGGCGACTGCTCCCAGCACGGGTTGTTCCTGTGGTGCAGCTGCAGTTTGGCCACGGTGCCTATCGCTCTGCTTTTCTCCTCCCCTGAGGGTGCTGTCTAGTGAAAAGCAGTGTCTGATAAATGCTAACCAGGGCGCTCCTCTCTGGAACTGCCCCAGCATTCTCCTTGCAAATACTCTGTCACTTTTACAGTGTCTTGTACTTGTTTGGGGGGGACCTTCCAAACCATTGGAGGAGAGAATTTCTCCCAAAAGTGGCCCATTTTCTCCCACATTCCGTGCCAGTCATGATTATTCCCCATCAGGGTAGATCTCTGAATAACCTCCATAGAAATCTCTCTAGACTCCAAAGATGATGCGAACTGCACTGAGGAGACCTGGCAAGAATATGATTTCCTTAACATCCCAAGGGAATTCAGAACTTCAAAAGCTGTTTTAACAGGCCTCAAGGAGGAAAAGTGCGTGAAAGACTGGGGAAAATAATCCTCCCCTGTTCCCCCCACAGGCTGGTTATGATTGTAATGGACTCCCAAAGGAGTGCCCAAGGTAAGGGTAGAAAAGCAACACTCAAGACACATCCCAAATGACCCTTACTGACCTTGATGTTATCATGCCATAAACTGATATCCCACAGTGCATCAACAGAGCAATCCTGATGCCTCTCCCTGCTCTGAGAAAGAGCACTGTGATGGGAATGTACAGGAATATTTACAGGGTTAGGTACCCACATGAGCAGACCAAGCAACTTTGTGAGCAGTGGTTCAGTACCTAACACAGAAAATGTTTAGATCAAATTTGTTTCCAACCCACTCTGGGCAGTTCTGTTGTTATCTCAACCATTCAAGCCTTACCTTGGATGCCAAAAAAAGCTGTAGTGGTTTAGGAGTGGTATTCCCCAATTTAGTGTTCCCACTACAACCATGCGCTGCCTACTACCCCCCAACCTCCTTCCTTCCCTGCGGTGGGATGGAGAGGAGAACTGGAGGCACAAAAGGTGAAGATCACAGGTTGAGACAGGAACAATTTACTGGAAACAGCAATGAGATAAGGAAACAAATTAACAGCATCAATATTAATAACAAAAGTGTACAAAAGAGCGAATCACACGCAGAATGCTCACTGCAGTGCACGCTATCCTGATGGGAAGAGATCCCTTCTCCCTGGCTGAGACTCCCTTCCCCCTGCCCCAGCAATGGTGTGAGGTGGTATAGAAGATCCTCTGGGTTCTGGCCATGTCCCCTCCTGGCTACTGCAAAAATTAACTCTGTCCTGGCTGGAACCAGGACAGGGGTGACTGTGATCCCATCGCTCTGTATGTGTGTGTGTGTGTGTATGTAGGTCTTAGTACCTGTGTGAGCTGCTGTTTCTCATGCAAAAGAGCATTTCTTGGGTGTTGATCTGGTTTAGCTACCTCACGGTGCAAGCTGGGTGCTGTCGTCATTGGGTTTCTTACTGGGGATGGGATGGGAGTTCGTGGTGTAAGACTTTTTTTTTTCCTCTTAATTATTGTTATTGATATGGTTTTGACACTTGAATTCATCCTGGGGACAGGTGGCCTCACTCCCACCTTGCTGCGTGTCTGAGCCTCCCCGTGTTCCCCTCCCTGGCTCCTCCTGGGCAGGGCAGCAGGGCTGGCACCCCCTGCACTGCCAGCTCCCACCTGTGCAGTGGGATCCCCCAGCGCAGTGGCAACACAGAGATTTTGCTCCCATTTCTAATGGGATTCTTAGTGTGAGGATCTGTGGTGTTGCCACTGGTTATTCGGTTGATTGGCAGCCTGGATGGGTTCCCACCTTGTCCCGTGGAAGGGTGGAAAGAGAACTCTGAAGGGCTCAGCTCAGCCCATATTTCTTCCTCTGCTCTCACAGATATTCTCTGTGGATGCGATGAAGTTCTGGACTGGGAAGTGTCTGTGCAGAGCACATTGCTGGAATGGGCTGGTTCCAGCCACCACATTCCAGAGCCTGCTGCAGCTGCAGGGCAACAGCGACTCGGTGCTGTAAAAGCCTCTGCTCAAGCTGGGGATGGTCTGTGAGAAGCTGATTCTGGTGTGTGGTGTTTGATTTTTCACTCCTAAAAAACGTAGTTGTGTCTAGATTCAGTCCCAGGCACTGAACATAAACAAGAGTAGCCCTGGAGCCCCCAGCTTGTCCCCAATTTGAGGGTGGGGGCTGCCCTGGGCCAGACCTCGCTGCCCTGGCACAGGGGGGTTGGTGATCCCTGAGCCACACTGTCCGTTTGGGGTGCAGGTCCTCCCAAACAGTAAAGCACAAGGTCCCCACATGCAGCTGGGTCTAGGAGGGGTGGCCCCGTGGACTCTGGCCCTTCAGAGCTCAGACTGGGACCATGAGCTGAGGAGGAGGTGGGCTGGGATGAGGGCTGTGTGCCTGCCAGTGGCCATGGGTGAGCTGTTCCATCCCTTTGCACTGTGCTGGCTGCTCCCTCAGGGGTCAGGGGCCCTGCTGCACCACTGAAGTCTCCTCTGGTGGTCTCAGAGCCCCTCTGACAGCCCCTGCAGGGCAAGGACAGTTTGGAGCTGCCTTCGTACCACGCACCTCATTTTTCTTTGCCCTCGGGCGCCTTGACAAGGGCGTGATCGTACCTGCAGTCCTTCCTCCAGTTGCTGGGTTATGCTTTTTTCCCCAGGGCCTAACTCTCACTCTGGGGGTCTCCTCACCCCCAGCACACAGGGGCCAGCCCCAGGCTCTGCAGAGGGTGCAGGGCTGCCCCCGAGCTGAGCTTCGCACAACAGGGGTGGAGAAGAGTCAGGAGCCTAAAAGCACTGGATCCCCAAACCACTGTGAGCCTCCCTGAGCAGTGTCCCCTCCCTGTCATGTACAGCCCTGATGACACAGGATGGGCTGGCCAGCTGCAAGGAATGGCAGCTCTGGGGTCCCATCCTGTCCCCCCCAGGGGCATTGTTCCTCCCCACCACTTCTGAGCACAGCTGCCTTGGGGTCTCAGATGCTGCCTCCTGCCTTGGTGCTGCAAAACCAGTGCCTGCTTCCCAGGGTGCTCTCCCGGTGCCCCACACCAGTCCTTCCCCTACCCCACGCTGAACAGAGTCCAGGTACAACCCCTGCGAAGCACAGGGCTCCAACTTGCTTTCCACAGGCTCCCTGGAGCTTCACTGTCCCCTGCAGGCTGCACGTCCTGAGCCCCCCTCACCCTTCTGAGAAGGGATGAGGACCCCCAGCCCCTCCAGGTGCTGCACGGTGCTGCAGCTGTAACTGGGACAGAGGCCAGCACAGACCCAGCTCCCAGAGAAGTACAGCCCTGCACCTTCCTCCTGCCCCAGGGCTTGTCCCCTCATCCATCACAGCTCTGCCTTGGTTCCTGCCAATCGCTCCACCTGGCCAGGGACCCCCAGGTCCAGCCCCACCCAAGGCTGGGGCAGCTGCAGCACTGTGTCACCTGCTCCATCACTCCTTTCTGCACAAGGAGCACAATAGCAGATGCCTTTTCACACTCGGGGCTTTTTGCAGAGGCCAGCTCTGTGAAGGCTGGTGTTGTCTCTCTGGGGTTGTGCAGCCCGGCCCCGGGCTGGCTTTGTCAGAGCACGAGG
The DNA here is from genome assembly GCA_013397815.1 of Aleadryas rufinucha. NCBI lineage: Eukaryota > Metazoa > Chordata > Aves > Passeriformes > Aleadryas > Aleadryas rufinucha. The sequence goes on from VZTH01004449.1 coordinate 15,198, forward strand.
TGTGTGTGTGTGTTTTATACCTTGGTGTGTTCCTGTAAATAGTGTAAGTTATTGTGGTCTCCTGCTGTACGTTTTTCAATGGCTGTGTTTGTTTCTTGCCTTTTTGTCTTTGCAAATAAAATGTTCTTGACATGAAGGGATGGAGCAGAGAGGTGGCTTTGAGGAGGGCAAGAGCACAGCCAGGAGCCTCCCATCCCCTCCTCCTCTCATGTGCCTGGCCCAGGGGCTGGGGGAGACATGGGAAGGGGGGACTGTGGCTGCAGCCCTTCTGGCCCTGCCCGATGGAGTGAAAGTGTCCCTCCCCACGGCAGGGGATTAGACTTGGTGGCCCTTAAAGGTCCCTTCCACCCCAAACCATTCTGTGATTCTGTAATCCTGTTGACTGGGAGAAGATTGGACAAGAGGAAACAATCTCAAGTTGTACCAGGGGAGGCTCAGGTTGGATATTGGGGGAAATTTCTGCACCAAAAGGGTGCTCAGGCCCTGGCACAGAGCAGGAGTCACCGTCCCTGGAAGTGTTCAAAAGACGTGCAGATGTGGCACTTGGGGACACAGTGTCATGGTGAGCACGGCAGTGCTGGGGGAATGGTTGGACTTGATGATCTTAGAGGGCTTTTCCAAACTAACAACTCCATGATTCTGAGGTGGCCTGGACCCCATAGGCAGCAAGTCCTCAGGCAGACGAGGCAGAACGGATCTTAGTGGGGGAGGATTCAGGGGCTGAGGTGGAGGAAGCCTGGACTCAGCCCGGCTGGGCTGCCCCTCTCCTGGCGAGGAGGAGGGTTCCAACCAGGCAGTGCCAACCCCTGCAGGAGTCAGAGCATCCCTGACCCTGCAGCATCGCACCAGTTCCCCCACTGGGGGGTCCGCAGGTCCCCGAGCGGGCAGGACCCTGGCACTGAGGAAGGTGGGCCGGGGGGAGG